>JAXGGA010012212.1:0-39535 GCA_038373865.1 Uloborus plumipes | reverse complement strand
TGAAAGAGTTGTAGGTTAGATTAAAACTATAATTGTTCTTTGCTCACTAGATGCATAAAGACCGCTTTAGGATAATCATGTTTTTATGACTAACCCGTAGAAAAAAATGCATTTATAAAAGCATAATATCTAAATTATTTCTTTCTGTAAATGGAAAATAAATTAAAATATTATATGTTTTGGTAAAAGGGTTAGTTTATACCATAAAAAAACTCATCTAATATTACGAGAATAATTAATTTTGCATTATGTGATGATTTTTTGGCGTCAAAATAAATGAAATTTTTCAGTCAACTTCGCGGCTCCATATCTCTGAAACTAGAACGATATCACTCATAAGAATTTTGCTACATATTTACTACTATAAGAAGGTTATCCAGTTAAATTTTTGTAGATTTTCATTCAGTCCCTTTTCAGATATTAAATCTCAAAGTTAGCATTTTTTCTCCAAAATGCCAAGTTTGACAAATTATATAAAAAAAAAGACTGTCTTCAAATGTTTCACACTACTTCTGGGAATAGTCCTATGAGCTATCTATTCAAGGGAAAAATAAAGTAAGGGTGAGTCTTAGTTCCTTCTACTAATATTTTTATGCCAAAAATGTAAAATTTCACACAAAAAATCTTATTTTTAAGCCAATTTTACACAAATTTGTTACTAATTATCAGAAAAATAACTGGTATAGAAATTTAGATCATTTTTTGCTCAATCAAGTGGTTTTTAAATCATTTTGATATATTTATAAATAAAAAAGTTATAAGCATCTTCACAAAGTACTCTTTTCACGAAAAGTCGCCTCCACAGCTACTGAAAAGTGCTTGCCAAAAAAAATTCTGAAGGTTTAAAATTTTTTAAATCATTGTTTCATGCTCCCAATATAACAGTTAATTAACAGGCAAAAAGTTTTAAAAATCAAAAATAGTGAGCAACATGGTCTGTATGATCTCACATGGATTGACCCCTAATAAACTGTAAGGAAATAATGATGACCATTTCTAGACTAAGGGCCATGCTCCACATCAGCGTAAAACGCGACCGAAACTGAAGGCAGAAACCGAAAATCCGGGTACTTTCCATAGGAACACTATTGAATCCATTTTACGCTTCTGCCTAATTTTTCTGCTTTACGTCGATGTGGAGCATGGCCCTAAGTATTACAGTCGAGCACGCTTATTAGAATATCGCTCAAAGGAATATCCCGCTTCATGTAATACGTTTTCAATGTACCAAAGCATTGAAATGCATTATTTTCATCCCGGATAAGGGAATATCCCGCTTATTTTTTCGTGGCAAAATGGCTATTCCATTAAGCGGGTTCGACTGTATAATAAACTAAATATTATGACTAAATGGATCAACACCAATGTCTAGGTTTAGTATGGATCTAAATATTCGTAATATTTAGTGTGTTTCTGAAATAAATGTTTTCAATATGCTATGCCATAGCATAAAAAAACCATAGTGGGATTTTTCATGTGGGCCCGCCCTAAAAGACCCGTGTGGTTTTTTTCGAGCCGGGCCTGCTTTGGGGAACCCTATTTAAAATTCAGTAATAGCTAACGACTCAATTTAAAAGCACGCTCTAAAAAATAAACGATATCGATTGTCAGATTTTTGATCAACTGTACATAGTAACGTTGTACATAGAAACTGCAAATAGTACGCTTTAATGTATATTATTGATTATATTTGCTGCAATTAGTTTTTCTAATCCGGGAACTAGATGGATATAGCGACAACAGCGAAAATCGTTTAAATTTTGCCCGAGGCAAAGCTGTGGTGGTTAACTGTATGTATGTCTGTTCGAATGCAAATCTACACTTTAAGTCTGATCATCTGGATCAAATTTGGCAGGGAGATATTTAAGCACACGGGAAGGGTTGTAGGTGTGGAGGCGGGGGGAGTTAATCGCCAAAAAAATCCGCTCAGTTTTCAATTTAACGACCAAAAAAAATATCTTAAAACGGCTCTTTCTACCCAAAAGAATTATCGAATCATTTCGATTTTAGTTTGGTCGGAAAGCTCGCAAAAAATACCTTTCAGTGGCATTATCTTACAAAGGTTTTGAAAATTCCTAATCGCTAACTTCATAGCGAAAAGATGATGAGAAAATTACATGTGTTAACGAGGAAATTAGTTGGGCGCCCTCGTGATCTTATATCTCCGTGCACTGAAGGTCAACAGGGAACTTGATGAAGGTATTTTAAACTAGAGTATGTGTATTTTCACAAACAAGTGACAGAAATGTGGCCAATTTCTTTTTAAGCACACAATAGGTATTTCAAAACAGTAAAATGAACTATTGTGTTTTCAATCAACTAATACATTCGGGTTTAGATCTCTCCCCAAGGTTGGCACAACGGTGATTATTGAGATTTAATTAGAGAGGGGCATAGTAGAATATACAATGTTTATGCAAATTGGTGTGTGACAAAGCATATAACTCGAGTACAATTTACAAGATTCGTCGTTAACACATGCACCTCAAAATGAGAAAATTGCACTTTATAAGCCTTCAGGACATTTTCCCCATAGGTCTGTCACTTGTTTGTGAAAACACATACTCTAGCTTGAAATACACTCATCAAGTTCTCTGTTGAACCTCATCATACAGAGATATAAGGTCACGAAGTGTGCACTTTTTCTTTTCTGTACATACAAAAAGGGTATTTTTAGTCACCACCGAGGATTAGCCTTGCAACTACTAGTCGATTTAAGTAATATATATATAGTACTAACTAGGTTTCATGCGTAAATTGCTACTGACCCCCAGTGCAGGAAGCTAGGAAGCCTCAAACATGACACTTTTTCTCTATCTTCGGCGAAGTTTGGCCGCCTCTGACGGTCATCTATAAAATTTAAAACATATTCCGATTTGGACACTAAATGTGATGATGTAATCGCAAAAAATACTTTGGTTGGTGCTCAAAGAGACAACCGAATTTTAGAAAAACACTAAGTCGGGACCAACTTATTTTCACAGGTCCCCAGAAATTTTTTTGGAGAAAAAGAAAAAATACGTGTTTTCTAAAATCATTCAAAGAAACAACTGCAAAACTTTGAGCGAAATCAAAAATTAGCATGTATTTGACCTGTCTGACTCTTATAAAAACTGCCTCTTAAGTTAAAAGAAGGACCAATTTACTATCTTTCTCAAGGAAAAAAAGTGGAACAATACTTCACTAAGAAGATAATATCTTTTATTAAAAATAATTGCATGTAGACAATTTGGATAAATGTAAGAGATTTATGCAACACTTTAAACACAAACTTTTGCAAAACGCTAGCTATCTTCTACAATTGGAGTTTGAAATCCATGATTTTCCATGACTCACTGGATGCAATGTTTACGGGGGGGGGGGGGGAGTCAAGAATTTTCTAAATTAGTGCTTCTAAAAAAGAAAATTTCAACTATCTGAGAAACGATTTGCAAATATGAGCTGAAAATTTTAATTGTGACAAAGTATAACGAACTGAGCAACTGTTATATTATTTTCAAAAATCTCAATACATTTAAGATAACCATTAAAGTCAACGATAATTTTTACTTGAATCAATGCAGATGCAAATGGATTAAAAATTTCAAATGGAAGCAATTACAAAATATTTTTATTTGATTGCATTGATTGGCATGATGAATATTGGGTTCAAATGAGGCAAAATGTATGTCTGGAACATGGGTTGAAAAACATGATTTTAAAGTGGGGCCTATTGCTTGCAAAGCCGACCCATGTAGCTGCTTACGTCATTATCCTAATATTGAGAAACTAGTTTCTAAAAAATAGTTGCAAAAATTGTATTAATAAATTAAGAATTAAGTAATTTAAAAAAGTTTTAGTAATTTTCTTTCTTCATGATTTATGATACTATTTAGAAAACTTTCAAGAGGAAAAAAAGATCAAAAATACTAAAGGCTTAATCTCCAGGAAAAAGTCGCCATTAAAATAATCTATCAAAAAATTCAATATTTACGTGTCAGTATTTACTTCTAAAAATATTTTGTTCTGAAGGAACTAGTTGAGAAGGGTTTGTCTTTGTCAAATCTTCAAATGACTATACTTCTTTAGACTTAAGTATTCTGGTATACAACATTCATCTTAATATGAGGTTATGACCTTCGAGTTAATGAAGGTTGAGCACCAGTTTTAAAATAAATCATTGTGCTTTGGATTACAGACTGAAAAAAACGAGAGGACAAAAAATTTTTGTAGAGCTAAAAGTCTTTTTTTCCTTATTAAAGCATCTATTAGTTTATATATTTTTTTCAATCGCCCTTTTTTTCAAACTCCAAATAGTGAGTGGATATTTTCTAGACAACTACAAACCCCAGTTCCCCCACATACACTTGTTTTCTTTGTTCTCACTGAGAATGCTTAGATTTCAACACAGGATCCCAATGCAAGTAAAAGGAAAAGCTGAAAGAATATTTTTTTTCATTCTCTTGCTAGCAATTTCATATCATTAAATTACTAGCAGTAGTGAAAAATAAGGACTTAAAAATAATTTTATGGACCTTGAATCAAAAATAAGTACTTTTAAGGGCCCTTATTTTTCAAAATGAAAAATACGGAGTTTCTAAGGACTTTTAAGGACCGTGGGAACCCTGAATAATCTTTTACTTTACCTGTGCGAGTTAAAGTAGAAAACTACTATCAAGGATATGACATGGAAAGCAGAGAGCTTTTTAAAGAGGAAAAACAATTTTAAACAACACATCAAAATTAAATTTTATCGTACTATTTGCGATTAAAGCAGGTCCCTTGTTTAAGGGGAGTCTCCCTTGTTAAGGGGCCCTTGTCAACAGGAGGTGACAACTGAACCTCCTGTTTTTTTTAATTATTTTTTTAAAGTGTTCGTACAATTCTGTAGTATGGGGGGGGGGAGATAAATTTAGGCTTTTTAATTGTAAAAATTGCAAATATAAATTTTTTCAAACCACTTTTCTTTTGGTGGGTCCCCTATAACTCAAAGTGAGTTCCCCTAAACATTTTTGTCAATTGCATCACTGAGTATGTAAGAATGGTCTTTCAAAAAAAAAAAAACATGCTCAAAATTTAATGAAAATGTGTTCAAATAAAAAAATCAAACAGGAATAAGGTGTTTTCTCTGAGATATTTCGAAAAAAAAAAATGTTGGCTCGAATCGAACTTGCTCCTTCAAAAGTTATAAGTGAAGACAGGGGGAAAATTGGAAATTCGAAATTGAATGAAATATTATTCAAATTAAAAAGTCGAGTAAGGGAGTGCATTGTCCTCACTGAGATCTTTCGATTAAAAAAAAAATCGAATCGGACTATGCACTCAAAATTTATTGCGGAAGGGGGGGGGGCAGAAAAACTGACCAATAGACAGACTGACTGGTACACAGTTTCCGCAGCTCAAAACCCAACTTTCCTATTTTAAATTTTTCTGTGTATTTAATTATTTTTATTAAGTTGTGCTTTTTCTTCGCTTAAGCGTTTTTTTTTTTTTTTTCATTGCATCAGGCCTTCTTTCGTGATTTTTTTCCACCCATTTTCTACTTTTACAGAGCTAAAACTTGTATTGATTTACAATTTTGTTAGTCTTTTCCTACCCGTTGAACATGTAGCAGAACTAGTAAAAGTTATTCTAGTGTTTTTAAACAGTACGAAATTAACATGCAATATGTTTTACATTTACGTTACAGAGACTTTTCGCTACAGTGACCAATTTGTTTGAACGGCAGGAGTTTTTACAATGAATGCCAACTCTATTAGTATATTTTAAGAATGAAAATAATTATTTCCCTCTACCATTGATGTAATTTCCGACGTGGATATAATTTTGCAGCTATTGATATTTACTAATTCGTTTTCCTTTAAAAATTATTTATTTTTTCTCGATTTCAATTAAAAAAATAATAAATGTTTTTGCTAAGAGTTGGCAGATAGTGAAACTTCTTGTATCGATTTTTTTTCAATAAGAACTGATATCATAATCATAATACATGACAATTTAATTTCTACCCTAAAGATTATTTCTTTCATTTTTTGTACATGAGCTCATATTAGCTGCCTTTCATACTTATTTAATTATCCCGAATTATTCATTTAGAAACACGTGCAATATATTTTAACGTATAATAATTAATACATACAACTTAGTTCAGTAAAAAAACTTCAAATAACTAAAATTCTAAAATGTATTGTGTAAAGTTTTCGCTCCTCTGGATAAAGCTCTGCTTTCCACATCATAGTCTTAACCAGCATTTTTTATTTTAGCTCATACAAGTAAAGGGTTAACGTAAAACATCTTACTTTCTTAACTTTCTTTGCAAATGACCAAACATGGAAACGATGCGATGCCAAGCAAGCAGCGGAAGGGAGAATCGGGAGCTAGCTTCAATTTCTTGCCAAGTCTTCAAATTTGGCTACTTTTCGACCGAATTTAAGACCCCTTATCTCGAAAACGAGGGGACGAGGGCACTTGATCTTTGGGTCAAAGACATGTCTCAGTATGCTCTTTCGAATGGTACCATTTTTAACTTTTTTCATTATTACTTAAGTCGAGTACTTTCCTGGTCGGACTTACATAGAAACACTTATCCAGTCAACTCTTCATAACGTGAAGTCCCAAGGGACCGGCTAAAACCTTCCGAGTCGTTAGTAGTTCGAGTTATAGGAAGTAGTAACAGATTTCACAAGAGTTAGAGATCCAATACCAATCTCTAGCTAAAGGAATATTCGAATTAAAAGACTTCGAGTCATTGTGAGTTGACTGTATACCACATAATAAGTGTATAAATAACCTTTTCCCATTCATTGAAGTTTTTTTATAGTGTGGTCAAAAAATTGGAAGATGTCACGCATATTTTTTTTTTTTCCCCAGACAGTACCAAGCTTTCTAAAAAGGTTGGTTATTCCCGTCTTCAAGCAGCGAAGAAAAAAAAGGGGGGGGGGGCAATGCAGGGGAAGTAAAATAAAAGGCTAGAATAAAACAAATACAGAATAAGAAAAAGCCGCATTGAAACTTAATGAAAACAAAATTTCCATTTTCGTCGAGAAAAGATTGTTTGTTCCTCACTGTTCCCTATTACGGTGTAGCTGCACTAATTTTTATTTAACCCCTTTCCCTACTCCCCACACCTAAAATATAAAAAAAAAAAAAAACTCGAAGCAGAACCATAAACGTTTTCTCAGTTCTAAAAACTAATTATATATCGACTGCTCATTGTTCAGTTGATAGATTTTTCATTCTAAAAATAAAGTTACATACCTCAATATACCTTCATTCTATTATTTGTCACATATATATATATATATATATATATATATATATATATATATATATATATATATATATATATATATATATATATACACACTGCTCGACATTGAAAATGCAACACCAAGAAGGAGTGGTCAGAAATTCATGCAAATTTTACCGTAGACGCACGTCACTGAGTTATGCAAAGGATGTGAAATGCGCAGCTCTCCGACGCACGTGAAGTAAGATATAAGAGAATGAAGTTGAAAAGTGGGCTATGTTCATCTTGGTTTTTCTGACAGACTTATAATTATCGGAGAAATTTGGTTTTTGTCTCGAAGGATACGTGGGATAGGAGGAAATGCCACGCCGTTCTCAACGAAGACACTTCCAGCATATAGACGACTTTACAAGGGGTATGGTGATCGGACTGAGAAGGGGAGGTTGGTCCATACGTCAAATTGCAGCTGATACCCACATAGATGCATGCACTGTGCATCGGCTGTGTCGGAGATGGTTGGAAAGAGGAAATATAGCCACATTGAGGAGTGCACGTGCAGCCAGAGTGACGTCAGACCGCTTGGATCGACGGATTCACCGACAAGCTGTGGCGGACCCGCAAGTCACTTGTACGTCGATTCTGCAGCATGTGCAAGGTACCTTGGATGTTCCTGTGTCGACCAGAACCATTTCCCGTCGACTGGTTGCACGTGGCCTGCAATCACGGCGCCCGCTAAGAAGACTGCCATTGACCTCACAGCACAGACTCCAACGTTTGGAATGGTGCTGGACCAGAGCAACGTGGATGGCAGAATGGCAAACCGTAGTGTTCTCAGATGAATCCCGCTTCTGTTTGTCCAGCGATAGTCATCACATACGTGTGTGGCGTCGACGTGGAGAAAGATCGAATCCGGCAGTAACTGTGGAACGCCCCACAGCGCAACAACGTGGCGTAATGGTTTGGGGCGCTATTGCATACAATTCCCTATCACCTCTAGTTCGTATTCGGGGCACTATGACGGCCCAACGATATGTAGATAATGTACTGCGGCCGGTGGCAATCCCCTACCTTCAGGGTCTGCCAAATGCAATTTTTCAACAGGACAACGCCCGGCCTCACAGTGCTCGAATCAGCCAACATGCTCTACGAGGTGTACAGATGCTTTCCTGGCCACCATACTCTCCTGACTTGTCACCAATCGAACATGTGTGGGACGTGATTGGACGCCGTTTGCAGAACCTGCCACTGCCTCGTTCAGAGGACGAACTGTGGCAAATGGTTGAAAGGGAATGGAGTGCCATCCCTCAGGACACCATCCGCAGGCTTATTGACTCCATGCCTAGACGTGTTTCTTCGTGCATCGCTGTCCTCGCTCTAAATTTTGCTTATTTATTTTGAAATAAATATCACTTATTGTTCCATGCTGTCTCTGTCTTCTTACCAAATTTCATCAATTTCTGACCACTTCTTCTTGGTGTTGCATTTTCAATGTCGAGCAGTGTATATATATTTATATATATATATATATATATATATGGAAAAGTAAAAATCCCTGTGTAACTACTGAAACTATTTTTCTAATAGACTACAGCTGGAGAAGTGAAAAGCGATAGAAATACAGAAATTTAACGAATCACAAAAATATGGCTCGTTATAACCGGGGTTTGCTCGGTTAAATGCAAGTTATCCTCTAACAGACATAACAATGGACTCGTTATAAGCGAAATCGACTGTATAATATATTTCAGAGTTATTTACAGAAGGACACTGAAATGTTAAAACCGTCAAAACTCAAACTGGATACATCGTCATGAAAACATAAATTTCAATAATAAAGACTTTCGTTCAATTTATTCCGCAACTATGCCCAAAATGCAATTGCTTACTACAACTATAAAACAAATTCTGAAACATCGAGTGAACGTGCTGAGGTGTGTCCATGCTCCCTCTGATCATTTTCTGTGGCGATCTCATTCCGTTTTCATTAACGTGAGCAAGAAAGGATCTTGGGCTGAATAGATTCAGAACAATGCCAGCCCAACTCTCTTCTCAAATTCCTGACCTAATATTCCAAACCTCGCTTGGTTGAGATCAAACAGTAAGACAGGAAATCCTGCGAAAAGAGCGAAACAAGTTCACGCTCAACCTGTTCAAGCATTATTATTATCATTACATATTTTTTTATTTCGGTTTCACTTACACTCTTACGAACAAAGTGACAGATACATTGTTCTTGTTAAATTTACTCGGAGCTGTAGTTGACCATAGGCTAGCTTAAAACAACAAGAAATATTGTTTCTATGCCGAACACTCTTTTTCGCTCCTAAAACTAAGACGAAAACAAATTTTTATCAAGCTTGTATGGACTTGATGGACACTTTGCGTGCAGGGCCAATTGAGGCATAGACAAAATGGCATGGGTCCAGCGCACCAAAAATGGGGGAAAGGGAACAAATCTGTAGCTCAAGTTTTGAAAAACTTGAGTAATTTTATATTGCAGTGCAGAAAGATGCAAATATTAAATCTAATCACACTAAATCACGTTCTATATTATTGCTATACTTATATTGCTAATATATATTAAAATGTAAGACATTGCAAATTTAGCCTGGTTGCGGTAGTCATATGTAAAGGTTAAAATATTATAATATTTCCTAACACAGTACTGAACTAGCTGTCGTGGCCGTCACGAAACTTTCTTCTATATCTATCTTATGAATTCCAGTTACAAAATAAAATACGTACTCGCCCGAATAATTGGAAACAGCACCAATTTCCCAATTATCGTAATAACCCTGCAAATGCAGAATCAATGAGCGACATTGGAAATCATTACAAAAGCCTTGTTTAGATTTAATTGCAAACATTTTATTTGTTAGTCAAAAGAAATTGGCAATAGTTAAAAATTTCAAATCATTGAAAGTTTTCAGCTGTTTTGATAATTAAATGGCGTGAAAGCGATTTTTTAATGAATTAATTTTTCGCATTGTTGACTAAGCGCAAAAATCACCCCACCCTCCCCCTGGGGCGATTGGCGCCAAAATTTATTCGATGCTTGTTTCCATATTGGGTTAGTGTTATTCCAAATTTCATTCAAATCGCAGCAATATTTCCCGAGATACAGTAGGTGCAATGACAAAATAAGCACTTTTGATTGCTCCACCCCCCTTTGAGATATTGACACACAAATTGAATCAGCACCTGTACTCAATAGGGTATACCTATGGACCAATTTTCGTTTGATTCCGCCGGTTACTTCCTTAGATATAGCAGTCACCCCCGCGCAGAACACGTGCGATTGCTCCACCCCCCTTCGAGATATTGACAAACAAATTAAATCAGCACCTGTACTCAGTAGGGTCTACCTATATACTAATTTTCGTTTAATTCCGCCGGTTACTTTCTGAGATATAGCAATCACCCCCG
Source organism: Uloborus plumipes (assembly GCA_038373865.1). Taxonomy (NCBI): domain Eukaryota; kingdom Metazoa; phylum Arthropoda; class Arachnida; order Araneae; family Uloboridae; genus Uloborus; species Uloborus plumipes. Next base: position 28,881 of record JAXGGA010012212.1, on the reverse strand, counting down.
CGCAGATCACGTGCGATTGCTCCTCCCCCCTTGGAAGAATTCGCTAAAAAAAGTCAGGTGCACCAGTTCACATAGTGGTACATATGTGCAAAAATTTTTGTTCGATTTCATGCAGTAGTTTTTGCTCTAGCGCGGCCACAAAAACTGGTCACACACATACAGACTCACACACAGACAGACAGACACACAGACAGACACACAGACAGACATTTTCCAAAAATGGTCGAAATGGACTCAGCGCACCTCAAAACGTGCAAATCCGTCAAAATTCGACATTCGAAAATTTTCACGAAACCAATACTTTCTTCTATATATTAGATATAGAAGAAAGTAAAAAGAGGGGAGGAAGGGGCAAAAAAAAAAAAAGTGTGTGCTCAGTGCTCTCAAAAGTCACAGTCAGGCTTTTTTAGCCTGCAAAACATTCAGTGAGCTTCAAAGAGAATTAGAAATCTGACCATATTCCTAGCAAAAAGAATTGCTTTCGATTTTTTGGCCAAAACTGTTTTACATACCATGGCACTATTTTGCGGGAACGTAAATGCTAATTTACAGGTAGTGCTTCTTGTACTATTTTGTGAGTACATAAATAATGGATAACAGCTAATGCTATGATTACTATTTTACATTTCTCTGTGGTGCAGACATTTTCGTAGCCTCTGATGAAATTCACAGCGGTTTTGAGCGAAGGAAACACTGTCAACAATTTGCTGACGCAAAGAGTAAACAAGAGTAAAAAAAAAATAGTCATTCATCAGGATGAATTATTATGCACTGAGGCAATGCAAATGGAGGTCGAAGAAATAATATCCGACGAGTATTTTCTGACACAATCGGAAACATGTGCAGCATTGGGAAGTTGGGAAAAGTCATCTCAAATCTAGTCTAGAAATATCTCAATTCCGGTCCACGAAACAATAAAAGATAGCACGAGTTGATGCTGACAAAGATAACTACGTCATGCCTTACATAAAATAACCACTAAAACCACAGCAGAAGACAAAAGAAAGCACTACGTTATCTGAAATTTGATAAGGTTCGAGAAAATTTCTTTCTCCTTGTTAATGCAGAAAAAGCCATTTTCCCAGCGCACGGAACACCCAACAAAATTTTTTAAAGAGAATTAATATGCAGAGAAAAAATTAAAAGGGAAAAGATGAGAGCAAGCCTGATGCATCTATTGATTAATCAACTGATATATTCATGATAATGTTAAAGTTATGAAGCATTACATACAACGGTATGGCAGTCAGGCAATCACGATTATAAAAAAACATAAAATGGTATTTTATAACAACGGTATCCTGAGTGCAGCCAAGCAGAAATAAGAATTTTAATATTGGCGTCATGATGGCTTCTAGTAGATATTTATAGGTGTCAAAATGATCAACCAAGATGTAATTTTTAATGAATCTCAATATAGAGCATAAAGAAAAAAAACTATTGAATAAAAATGCTATACTTGTCGATATCATAATTAAAAAGATCTGTAAAATATATACAAAACAGTGGCTTTTTTAAAGACAAAATATTACTTGGATTCTTAAATTATTTATCTTTCGGATCATACTTACGATGAGTTAGGGGAAAAATAAACTTTAAAGTCATACAAAACTTTAGGCTTTAAATTTGGCGCCTAGGATTGGAAGTCTAGGCAAAAATCAAAATTTTTGGTCGCGAAATGCGATTAACGACCGCTATTTTCTAATATTGAGCCCAGGGGTGGTTGCAGAAATAGTTTTAGGAGGGGGGGAGAGTAAAAATTGCTCCCCCTCCGTAACAATTTTTCTAACAAAGTCCTCACGAGGAGTCCCGGTTTTTATGATGTGGAACAGAGAGTTTCCTTTCCAACGTAATTCAAGCTGAACCAGAATGTAGAAAAAATGCAATGGGCGGCATTGGAGGAGGGGGGGGGGATCAATTAGCGAGTTTTTGGACACTATAGAACATTTTTTAAAACCCCGATACACAAAGGAGGGGGCAGTGGCGTACTCAGGGAGTGGGCTGATAAGGCTGCAGCCGCCTCCGAAATTTTCCAAACAACTTTTTAAGATTCCAACTAAAATCATTTTTTTTTTATTTTTATTTATTCATTTTTCCTTTCTTGCTGAAATTAAGACATGAGACTTATTTTTGAAAAGAAAATTAAGTATGGGGCAAAATTAAAAGAAAGAGAAAACTAGTAAGTCCTTCCTTCTTTTCTTTTTTGTTTATCTCTCCATTTTAGTGTATGTGACGTGTATCTTATTCAGTTTTGTTGACATTTATTCCAAATAAGTTTCAGAAACACCGTGTAATGCTTCTTTATTCAGCTAATTCTGCTAAATAAATTTCAACAAATGTGTAATTAAAACGCAATATCAGGAACATAGTAAACTAAATGGCAAAATTAATGTTATTAAAGCTCAATTTTGCAAAAATTTTGCATGCACTTGTTTAAGGAACACCTTAAATTAAAGGGAATTTAAAAGGAACACCTTTAAATAAGGGAAATTTTTTAATTTCAATTTTATGATTATTTTCCATTTTCATCAAAACGTTTTACTTCTCAACAATAATTATAATCATAAAAAGTACTTTTTAATGATGTGTTTTAGTCTTCTGAAATTAGCATTGATACCAGAAATTTGAAACATTTACTTTTCTTAGCTACATTTTATGAGGGGCCCCGCCTCCTCCTTTCAAAGAGTCTCGGCTCAGCACTCCCCCCCCCCCCTGGAATGATTTGTCTGCGTACGCCGCTGGAAAGGGGGTAATGTTTTTGACGTGTATGTGTATTTGTGTATCTGTTAGTGGCACTCTGCAGCCTAAACGGATGAACCGATTTTGAAAAAAAAAAATTTTTTTCGAAAGGGGAGTTAATCGAGAGTGTTCTTAGCTAGGTTGTGCCTTTGGATGGTATTAATTAACGAAGATATTAATTAAAACCTTTGAAAGATTTTTCGGGACTTAAGCATTGAAAACATACTTCAAAACTTTTAAAAAAATAGCACCAAATGGAAGAGCAAAATTTTCTGCGTCTGATACGATGAAATTGGATCTTCCATGTTCTATAGAACGCGAGTTATAGTCTTTTTTAGCAAATGCAGCTTAGCCTTTATTCACGTGATCGGAACCGTTTTCATTAGAGCCGCTATATAGGAGCCTTAGTTTTCATTGTTGGCAGACAAGGAAAGCAAACTCTAATTGATTTTATAGTTCAAGGCTTAGTCGGGGGGGGGGGGGGTTTAAAATTTTTATTGCGATTGGTTCTAGAACTCTAGGAGAGCTTTTAGAAGGGACGAAGGAGGAAGAAATCAATCGTGGATACCGACATCGATGACACACAACTCAAAATTCTGAAAACATTGAAAGTTTTGAGACATTCCTTGACAATGGGAAATGATTTTTCTTATTTGATAGAGAAGGAAGATCCCGTTTCGAAAATGTCGAGAGAAATCATAGATATGATTATGCCTTGCAATAACTACACTAAAAATGATTAATAACTGCCAACTGACTATTATAAAAAACTATTTTTTTTATAAACAATAAGTTTATTTAAGTTCTTCATGCACGTCGGCGATACAGATCGAAATAATTACACATTATCATGGGCGCCCATAAGGGGGGGCAAGGGGGGGGCTCGAGCCCCCCCCCCCCTTGGAAATTAATACTTCTTCTGCTTTTAGTACTATTTATTCAGAAAAAAATTAAAACTTTTTTTTGTTCACCCATTAATGAATAAGTTATCAAAAATGCCAAATTGTAATAACTCTAATCTGCACTGAAATCGCTTTCAGAATTATAACATTGTGTCTCTTCCAACATTCTTCAATAGAAAAAGAAAGATAGATTCATGGATGAACCGGCGCCGCATATGCATGGGAAACTCCCTCATGTCTGCGGACTAGCGGTTGGATCATTCCATTTTAAATTAACAAATTTTTGAAAAAGTTGTTGCATCATTATTTTTGATTTTGATGAAAATTTCCCAGACCTGAAGAAAATATATATTTTATTAAAAAAATATACCGTTTGACATACAGGCCATTTTTGTTGTTGGCAACAGCAAAAATGGGGCATTTATGATAGTTGGTCTAATGAATTATAACTTTTTTTCTATCAAAGTTTTTGAGCTCAAACATAGCTAATTGAAACCTAAGAAAGAGAACTTTTTATACATCAAGAAATTTCAGATTAAAAAAAAAAATTTCAAGGTCAAAGTTTGATGAAAATTTCATTTTTTACTACTTTTCCAAGTTAAAAAACCCATGAAGGGTTTAGAATAACAAGCCCTATTTTGATATCATACATATTTATATGCGTGGTTACTTATTATAAAAAAAATTAGCTTGTTACTCTGCTCATTTTATGAGATATGCCCCCCTAAAGTTGTAAATTTTCAAAAAAAAAAAAAAAAAAATTCAACGCTAAAAAAAATGCATGTGAGGGTAAGGTAAAAATCATTTTATTGGTGGAATCTTAAGTACTTTTTACATTAAAAAAATGTAACAAAAGTTGCTTTGTTATTCAAAGGCGCTTGGCAGCTATGGGCATCTGCATTTTCATATAATTGCACTGAAGCAACACGATTATTTTTGTAATTAATCTCAAATTTTAGTGAAATTTAATTGTATTCTTAATTGCTAGTTTTCAATTATAGAAATGACAAAGAAGTGTATATAACATATTTACACTTTTATAAGATAATTTAAAAATTTTATCGTCTAAATCTCTTAGCGCTCTCTTGTAGAACTATTTTCTTTAGTGTTTCGTCTCACATGGAAGAGTTGATCAATGTTCGCTCATCACAGGTGTGATATTGTGACCTCTTCCTTGTGCACACCATAGCTCTGATGCAGTCAAGATTTTCAAAATGTCTTGCAACTGAATCCAAGTTTAGTCATCCTCCCTTGATTTTTTTAAATGACGTTCCTGGCCCTTTCGGATGAAAATAATTTATTCTGTATTGTTCTTCAACATTGACTTGCAACACTTCTTGCAACTGCACTTCGTTGCAACTTTTACTTGCAACACTTCTCCTAGCCACCAGTCACTATCATACACACGGCGAACATAATTTGACAATTTTGGTCGGATTCTTGTGTTTTGTGCAGCAGTTTCGTTTGAATATATGATGAAAAATATGGCTTGTTATTCTGAACCCTTCATGGGTTTTTAATTTTCAAAAGTAGTAAAAAATGAGATTTTAGTCGCAAACTTTGAACTTGAAAGATAAAAATTTTTTAATATGAAATTTATTGATATCCTATATGAAAAGAGCTTTCTTAGCTTTCCAATGAACTATGTTTGAGATCAAAATTTTTGATAGAAAAAAAATTATAGTTTACAAGACAAAGCATCAAAATGCCCCATTTTCCTGTTGCCAACAACAAAAACGGATTATACATATCAAAGGGTAAATTAAAAAAAAAAAAAATGTATATATTTTTGAGGTCTAGGAAATAAAAAGAATGCATATGCAAATTTCTATCAAAATCAAAAATGGTGATGCACCCCCCCCCCTGGTTGATTTAAAATGAAATGATCGTAACTGTACCTATTAACTGTATAACCTTTTAACTGTAAACTATGAAGAAAATATGTGAGCCCCCCCTTAAAATTTCGCATATGGGCGCCCATTGCACATTATGACAATTATACATTCAACTATCACTAAAATGTAGATTTTTTTTATAAAACCTCTAGAACCTAACCCCTAATTTAAGGCTAATATTAAATCCAATTTATGCGATTTTGATTTACGTGACCTTTTCGTAGAACGTAACTTCCACGTAAAAAGAAGGGTCCTACTTTACTGAATTTCATTTGTAGCTCTTCAGTCAGAAACAAAAATTTTAAAACAATTAACACCTAAAACGTCGCTCTGATACATTAGGAAGTCAGAGCGAGATGCCATTGTTGTTTGTCTCGGGTTATGTTTATGGAGTGATTGCATCAGACATCGACATCAGCATTAATTTCATCTGCATCTAAAATTGGCTTGTATAAAGCTGCATTGAACACAGGGCTGTTCTGACATTTCATGGATAGTCAATATATGTTGCTTAAGATTTTATGAAAAAGTGGTCGCTGGTTAATTGAATCAATTGCCTTTTTGAATCAAATTTTCAAAACAGAACAAAATTCATCGTACAGTTTTTAAAATAAAAATCTAAAAATTGGTAGGATTACTTGTCTCGTCATGTGTGCACTTCACACTAAATTTCATTGAAATTGGAAAGATTGAGGTCAAGAAAGTGATGTACCTGACATACGGAATTCCCAAATACTAAAACATGTTAACATTCCTGATTTTTTTTTTTTTTGAGTACCTTGAAATTGCGGTGCCAGCCTAAGTTTTGGTGTGGGGGAAGAACAGTGGCAGAGCTATAAAATATATTTTTTTGAAGAAATTCTAAGGGGGCGTGTTTTGAGATATTCAAGGTCAAAAGTTACGGTCAATGACCCTGAAATCCTAACCTGTCGTAAGAAAGTCATGTTATATATCAATAGAAAGCTCCATTCTTTAGCTTTACAATGGTTTTTAAATGTTTATTCTACTGCAATTAGGAAAGAAGTTACAGTCATTTGCATACAGCCACTTTTCGTTTTTTTCCCACTATTTGATGTTTTTTACAGCCCTGTATTTCGTGCAATTTTTTAAATAAAAATCTAAAAATCGACACGAATGCTTAGCTCGTCATATGTGTCTCTTACACCAAATTTTGTTAAAATCGGAAATGGTGAGGTCACGAAGGGGATTGATCTGACGTGGAATTGCCCCCTTGGAAAATTAAATTCATGTATTCATTCTAAAAGAAACAAAGGAAAAACGGAGTTAACTCGACCGGCAAGTAGTACATTATTTTGGTCGTCTGTGAAATTAATTCATCAAGTTCTTGATGTCACTGTCCAAAGTCAAGGCTGACGAGAATCCCCATATCAGTCTAGTCAGAAACTAAGGGGTTCCTCTTTATTTGACACATGTCTCGCTGTATTGTAAAAACGCTTTTATTTCGAACAAATGTCTGATGTCACATGTCTTGCAACATCTTCCCTCCCCCTTGTCACAACTTCATGAACCCTCATTCCCTCCACTGTGTCCCCTCCAAAGTGTGACAGTTGTTTATGGACTACCCCTATACCCCTATATGCACAATTTTATACGAAATTAGAAAAGAAGTGAGTATCAATGGTTATTCCAACAGAGCATTCGTCAACGAGAGAAAAAATTCTAGGCATCAAATTTGAACCTAGAATAGTACCGGATGTACAATTTTTCTGAGCCGGGGCAGATCTTGAACCCGCTATTCTCCGCCCCGCTATCTTCTTTCAAGTGTTTATATCAATTTTTAAAGAAGCGGGGGGGGGGGAGAGACTTGCAGAAATAGGGAGGATCTGCCTCCCGGGGCAAGGGCCCTAGGCTAGCTCCACTATAGATTTGGCACAGACCTAGAATGAAAATCCTAGGCATAGAAAAATCAAAATGATTTAAGACTTTAGAATTTTAACATCTTGCCCTGACCGAGGGTACAGTGCCCCGAGGGTACAAAAAGAAAATAGAATTACGAAACACGAGGAAGTTTCTGTGTTCGTTGAAAAAGCAATGCGGTAGGGAAGTTACTTGTAAATATGAGCCTTGCTTGATCAGTAGCTGCTAGCAAGATCGATTTTTTTCTTTTTGCATAGAATTAAAGTGAATGTGCATTCAAAAAATAAGAATCATTAAAAATTGCACATAAAATACAAATAATGACTTTTAAATAACAAAATTGAAAACTAATTAAATCAAATATCGAAACTCAATTCTAACATTGAAAGCGTTGACATAGTTCCTGACTGAGTTCGCAGTTTTATTCGCATTGAACTAATCGAAACACATGTGAAATACATTTTCTTTTTAATGAATTTCCTAGTTTACTGCAGCTGTTTTCGAACACCTTTCGAGAAAGCAAATCGAATCGCTCTTTATCCTTCAAACTTCCCTGTTTTCACTTAACATCCACAGCAAATAATTCATCTGGCTTTCCTACGAAATATTATCACAGTTATATAAAATCAAGCAGTTATGTAAAAAATAGCAGCAGTTTCAACGTTTTTCCCGGATGGAATATGCTTCAAATAGTTATGAAATCTTTAGAAAAAGCAGTTTTAGAGGACATAATGAAAGAGATGAGTTTACAAGAATTGAAAAATTATCATTGCTGCTTGATTTACGATTAGAGTGGTCGAATAATTAATATGTACATATACTGTTTGAATGACATCATAGCAAGTGCATGATGATTTTAAAAAAAAAAAAACTCTTTCGAACTGATGACTTGAATCAAGGAAATCCTTGAAAATCTGTATTGTTAAAGTTTTAAAAGCCAAAATTCACAAGCTTGCTTAAGTTCCATAGAACAAGCATATTCAATCAGGGTTGCCACTCAATTCCGGGGGAAAAATTCCCTGTGTTTTCCCTGCATGAATATGCAGTATTACGAACGAGCGAACACTGATATTCTATATGAACATTAATATCCTGGCACAGAAAAAAAAAACTAATTAAATAAAAACAGGGAGGCAAAGCAGAATTTATTAAAACTGAAATCATAGAACAGATTGATGACTAATCTCATACTCTCTAATTAAATTAGCATAAGCTTTAAAATGCATATCAAACTAAGTAATAAATATTTTTTGCTTCTGTAATACACAATTAAATACTTACAAATAAATAAACTTAGCAAAAAAAAAAAAAGCTATGAAGTAAAATTACTATTTATTTTATTTTATTCATCATTATTATTTTATTCACTTGCTCATGAATTTGCTCATTGGTAGTTTACATATTTTAGAATTCATCTTGGTAACTTGAACTTTTGAAAAAAAGTAAAATTCCCTGCACTTTCCAGGTTTTTGAAGAAATTTTCAAAATTCCCTGGATTTTCCCTGTTTTTCTGTTGATTTTTCAATTCCCTGTATTTTCCCTGTCTTTTCAGGTTTCCCTGTGGCGTGGCAACCCTGTCAATTGATTTTACAAGCGATAAAAATTATTTTCTATCAAAACCGCTCACTTTGATTACAACTGATTTAAAATTTCATATCGACCAAAATATTTGATAAAGTTCAATTAAGTTCTGATTTGAGGACAAATAAATTAAACGTTACAATGATTAAATAAGATAAGATAAAAAATTGTTTGTTTACATTTATGTCTAGGATACAACTTGGTCTCAATGACAAGATATAATATGGGCCAATCCATGGTTACAGTCGTTATATTCACACAACTTCAGCTGCTCATATTTTATTCACAAATGCAGTTAAAGTTCTAATGAAAACAGGGAATGATAAAGCTCCCCCCCCCCCCAATATGATTATCACCAAGCATTAGTTTGAAATTATTAGTGGAAGTTGTAGAAAAATTTCGAAAATGTGTGGTTACGGTCGTTACAAAAAAAAGACATGGTTTTGTGAGTGCTATCAAACACTGCCATTTTTCTGTGAATCTATTGCCCGTATGATCTTCTGGATTTTTATAATAATTGCTCAATAAATAAGGCATGATATCGTACAGTAACCCCTCGTTATATCGCGCTTTTCGGGGGACAAGAAAAAAACGCGATCTATCCGAAAGCGCGATATAACCGAAGTCATTAAAAATAGTTTTCTATCCAGCATGCAAGTAAAGTATACACATACATAAAAATTCATTTATTCGCCTTGAAATCTTGAGTTTTGTCTGGAAGCATTTTCTAGTAGGAGCAGCTTCATCAGCATTATAGATTTGCTCATCGACCAAGTCTAGCTCAACAATTTTTCTATTCTATTCATCAGGAAAACATGCTGCTGCTGTATCATCGGCCGATCGTTCTTCCCCGCAAATTTGTAACTGGCCTATACCGTGTCTTTTTTGCCACAAAATAAATGAGAAAGAGACCTTTTCTGAGCACCTTACATATTTTCTCAAAAATGGTTTCGAACTAACAGTTTTTTTTTTTTTTTGGGGGGGGGGAGAGACCAAAGAAAAGAGCGATATATCCGAATGAGCGATACAACGAGGCGCGATATAACGAGGGGCTACTATACAAATAACTTAGCTTTTTTGTTGAAAAATAATTTTTTATGAATTTTTGAATGCGGTTACGGTCGTTACAAAAGCGGTTACGGTCGTTACACGTCTGACTATTTTCAATATATATGTTGCTAAAAATGAGTAAACGGCTATTTTAATTCATTTTTCCGCCATATATAAAGTCAAATGATAGACATATGAGCAGAAAGGTTCTTCAGTTAGTTCATTTGATAAGATATAATCTTTAATTGATTACTATAGACTTTGGAAGTTTTCAAATCCCTTGAGCTACGTTTTCCCATGAAACTTCACCAGAATACCCACACCTCCCAGTCTCTCTTCAGATATTTTAGCTCCACTAAATCCTCATAATCATCTGTGACTTGAGCTCTGTATTTCTTTAGTACTCTGCTTAGAAAAATTTCTACAAATTCGCTTATTACGTAAACGGTATTGATTGTACCGGGCACCTAATTGCTTCAACTACAAGTGCTCGTTTCATTAAACATTTTTAAAATACTCACACATTAAGATTTTTTTTCTGCATAAATCATTTGCCTTCGTCCTCCCTTTATCGAGATATAAGATTTTAAAGGCTTAAATTTAAGTGAAGCTCCAAATTTAAAGGATTCTGGGGAAATAAGAAGGACGACTATTTCACCATCTAAATGTGATAGGACAGCTATCAGCAAAGCATGCGAAAAGATGTCTCCCATCATAACCTGAAACTCGCTAAATTTAGTAAATTTATTACAATTTCGACAGACTTTAGGACTTTATAATTCGAAAACGAGGAGGTGAGGGCAAATAATTTATAAATCCAGCAAAATGATTTCCTACAATGTTTCAAATGCAAATAACTTAATTTTCTTCATTATTTCACTTTTGTATGGTTTCCTGGTGAACATCGAATGACCCCTGAGTCAAATTTGTCTAAGAACTAACGTAAACGGTATTTATAGTAGGAAAACTCCTTTATAGGAGCTTTTCCTCGCTATATGAGACAAATACCCCCAAAGTAACTTTTAGATGCATCAGTGGACTTATGTACCTTTGGCAAAGATCCGACGTGAACTGTGAATTTAAACCTAAAACATGTAACACCCGTAACCAACATAGCACAAAAACGAAAAGGTTTTTTGCAAAAACTATTAGTGCATGTTTTTAGAATAAATGAGTACACTAACAAACCTAAATGGCAAACTTCTACCTCAAATAGTTCTTTTTCAGAACAACAAATACTAGTTTTCGGTTACGGTCGAAACAAAGATTCTAGATAATTTTGCCTGCCTGTAATTAAAAACTAATACAACCTACAAAGAAATTGATTGCTGGAAAAGGTCAAAGGGAGTGCTTACTAAAGCACTATAATTCGTTATCTTCCAAATTGAACCCAGTGTGGCCAGGGTCGAGGCTGGAAACTTGATAATTTTTAACTGAAAAAATAGGTTAGAAAAACCGTAACTTTAGGACGTTGAAACCATGTTTACAGTAAAAACTAGGACATTTTAGACTTTGAATTAGGAAACTATGCTTTCTTGTGAATAAAATGACATATAACATGTTATTATTAAGTGAGTTTCATATTTTGATGTCTATGTCCTATTTCTCATGGATTTGCTCATATGACAAATAGTATCAAGTTGCTTATATTTTGTAAATCAGCGTTTCAAAATCTAAAACAAATAAATAAATGAAAAATCAGAGAATATTGAACAACAAGCGTGAGCAGTAAGTTTTCAAAACGAGAGCTAAAGCCATTATTTTTTTAACTTTCTTCAATAGTCTTCAAGTACCTGAGGACCGAGCCCGCTCAGTTAAAAAAAAAAAAAGGGGGGGGGGCGTTTGTAAACTTGTGTTTTTTTCTAAAATGCGAAGTACTTATTTAGATAAACTTGAAAAGCATTTTTAAGCCTTTGGTTGCAATTGGGTCATTCCACGTCAAATCACCACAATTTGGTACAATTTTAGGACGGTCCGACACAGATCTGGATGAAACTTGGTACATGAAGAGATTTAACCTAGTTATGAATGAAAACCATGAAAACCATAGAAAAAAATTTTTCTTTCCCCTCGTTCAAAAGTTATGAATTATTAATTATTCAAATTTTCATTAAAAAATGCCACACTTTGAGACGGTTAACCCTCCCTTTCTCAAAAACTGTAAAAGATACAAGTTTGAAATTGGTCTTGTTTTAAAGCTCTTTTAACCTGCTTTAATTTGCCCTGGGGACCGAGCCCGCTCGGTCCCCAGGTACAAGTAATTTAAATCTGTACCTTAATGCAAGAACAACCAATCTAAAATATTTGATGGTTTTAGTTTTTTATCGTAATGGGGACAGAAAGGCATCCTCTGTCATATAAACAACAACCAATGTTTTAAAACAAATCGTCTTAGCAGTGAAGCGAAAAATCTAAGACACCAAATCTAACACATTTCTATGAAGACTCAAATCTTTGAACCTGAATATCTCAATTCGACGAATTTTGAAATTGGTTGTTTTTGCATTAAGGTACGGAAATATATTTGCATTTTAACTAAGCACTGATTACACAGGTCTGCAACCAAAAAACTGCATGGGATATTTTGAGTGTACTTTGTTTTTCGGTGTGCTGAATTCGAAAATGACATCCGTTTTTATCCATCACGTAGAGTTTTTCTGCAAAACGTGTGTACTAAGTGTGGTATTGTACCATTTTACCTCTATGCATTTAAAGAAAAACTTTATGATTTCAATAAAATAGTTTACAACAAATAGTTTTTCTTATTTGGTTCGGGTCAATCCATTTCAAATCACCCAATATAAATAAAATTTGTTGCTCAACATTTTTAATTTTCCTGATTTTTTTATCATGGATTACCACCTATGGGTAGACATTAACAAAACTGCAATTGAAAAAAAAATATTATTTGGCAGCCATTTCAAAATGGCGACTTGGCAAATTTGATAGAAAAACAAGGTTTGCGAAAAATTTTATTGCCAAGTCGTTTTTAAAGATGTCCAAATAATTTAAAAACCTGTGTGTTCAGCATAAAATGACCTTTAAAATACACTTTCTTTAAATTCCCCTATCATGTAAGAAAGTTTGTTAAAATCTTTCTCTAAAAACTAGGAAAAAACGTAAAAATTAGTAATTTTTAAGACCATAAATTTTTAAGAAGGAAGAGAGACTTAGCAATATTATTTTATTTCTACGTTTGAGTACTCATAATACTACCAGCAGCATAAGTTTTAATCTTTAGAACGAACACCTTTTTTTTTCTACGGGTCTTCAAAAATGGCGGAAAACCACAAAAGCGGCCAATATTCGTTGGTCATTATCTGAAAAGGGACTGATGAAAAAATTGAAAATTGTAAAAATGTTCCTGAAGACTATAAGAATATCTCACAAAACAATCGTAATTTTTTCAGGCAGAAAAACGTACCGAGTGCGGTCGCTCGCTGGTGTTCTAAATTTACATTAGCTACCTGTTTTTTTTTGGCTCTCTTTGCTTTATAAGAGGATTTTTGCCTCCAACTCGACTACTTTCGCATTCCATGCTGATGAGAGCATAATAAGTTCAAAACAGCTGTCTATGGATCGAAATAGCCGCGTTGGCCGTGTATTGCATGTTCATTACAGTTCATTCTTTTCAAAATATGTATAAACAACAAATTCTGCTAAACGTTTATGAATTTTTTCTGCAAGTCGGATATTTTATGTATTGACTAGCGGTACCCGCACGGCTTTGCCCGTGGTATAAAATTAAAAGTTCATTTGTAAAAAAATGATATAGCAGAAAAAAATACTCTATTTTAGTTATAATTCAACTACAATTCCTTCAAAGTATGATATAAAAATTTGGTATGGGCCCTACACTACTTCCTTTTACGTGTACATTTCTTAGTAGATGCCTTAAGTGCTAAAATAGTGCTTGGAGGGAGTAAGATAACAATTCAAACATTTATATCCCTAGTTTGCCACGAAACAATGCAAAAAAATGTTTTACAATGATTAATCTCCAAAATATCGCCGATTTTAACATCATTCAGTGAATTTTTCGCAAAATATCACCAATAGCGCCAAATTGAACCACCCCCCCAAAAAAAGTTTTTAAAAAAATCGCAAATTTGTCGCCAAATTGGCAAAATATCGCTAATAGCGCCAAATTGAGTCCAAATAAAAAAAAAAAATTCGCCAACTTGGCGATATGTCGCCAAATTGGCGACAAATACTTCGCGACCAAAGGCTTGGCGATATATCGCCAAGTGGTCGCGCCAATTCATCTGCATTGAAATTAACACTGATTAACTCCAAAAAAGGGGTAAAGCATCCCCTTGTGACATTCAAATGAAACCCCAACTGGAGATGCACAAAAATAAGCCAAAAGAGAAAATAAGAACAATTTTGTTGCTCACAGAAACCAACAGAAATCTTACCAAAATTTGAAAGAAGAAGAAAGTTTCCTTTCCCAGCTTTAAAAACAAAACAATACATTTTCCGAAATGAAACACTTTAAAAAGAACGTTGCAATGTCACAATTTATACGATATTTGGTTAATCTTTGTGCTTTGGGTACCCCTTTCTCGCTAAATGGGCGATAGACGCTCCTACTACTGTTTCTAAACGTTGCCAAAATCAATATTGCTGAAATGCGAAATCTATAAAAATGGAAAAAAAATCCGCCAAATCTTTTAATTAAGTCATTAGTATATTGGAAACAGGGTGGCCAGAAAAATACTACGCTCCTTATTTGGGCCGAAAAAATACTACCGTAGTATCAAAAATACTACTTCTGGCAACCCTGGAAAAAGAACGAAACAAAAATAAGTATGAACACGTAACCATAGTAACAGCATGAAAAGTTGATTTCCGTTGATAAAATAATTCATTTCATTAACCATTTTAGAATCGTTTGGCTTGCTTTACTGAAGGTAAGCCTTGAATTCCGGGATTCTAAAAACAATTGTTACAGCTCTCCTGATGATCGTAGAAACTTCGAAAAAACTTCATTTTGTGCAGAAAATTTCAAGCTTTCGAATGACATAAGACTTGAAAATGTGTATAAAATATTTCTTCCCTATTTTATCGAATTTCCGCTAAGAATTCGAATAGAAAAAGAACGAAATGGAATTTTCGAAAAATCGCTTCGAGGTGCAAAACTACATGCTACAAACTAATTTTGTACCAAGTGGCATGAAAATCGACCGAACGGTTTTGGCGCTACGCGCGTAACAGACAGACAGAAGGAAAGACAGAAGGAAAGACAGAGAGACAAACTTTCAGCTTTATTATTAGTAGAGATAGAGATAGAGAGAACGAACACCTTTTTTTTTCTACGGGTCTTCAAAAATGGCGGAAAACACAAAAACGCCAATATTCGTTGGTCAATATCTGAAAAGGGACTGAATGAAAAAAATTGAAAATTGTATAAAATGTTCTGAAGACTTAAGAATATCTCACAAAACAATCGTAATTTTTTTCAGGCAGAAAAACGTACCGAGTGCGGTCGCTCGCTGGTGTTCTAAATTTACATTAGCTACCTGTTTTTTTTAGCTCTCTTTGCTTTATAAGAGGATTTTTGCCTCCAACTCGACTACTTTCGCATTCCATGCTGATGAGAGCATAAGTTCAAAACAGCTGTCTATGGATCGAAATAGCCGCGTTGGCCGTGTATTGCATGTTCATTACAGTTCATTCTTTTCAAAATATGTATAAACAACAAATTCTGCTAAACGTTTATGAATTTTTTCTGCAACTCGGTTATTTAATGTATTGATGTCTGATTATTTTCTAATTTTTCATCAGAAATGGGGAGGGGGGGGCTCATAGCATGTTAGTCCCACAATCGTGTACTTAAATATTTGTTTGTTTAAATGTTATCGTTTTCTGGCGCAGAAATGTTTGCTCATTTTTTTACATTTAGTGTTGGCCAACTTGTATTTCTTTTCACGAATCTTGAATTAGCAAGAATCCCAGAATAACCTTTAAACGTTTTTAAGCGGTTGTTACAACGTTAATAACCATTTTACAACCTTTAAAAAACGAAGTGTGCTACTTGGGAATATATCAGAATAGAAGAACTGCTTTAACAAGATTTTCACATCTAAATGCGAACAGATTAGTGCTAGTTCGCTACCTTTTTAAGTCTCCAAACTGAATCTTTCATTTAAAAACATTGGTAATTCTCAAGGTTATTAGTTTGGAAATAATATTTAAAAATTTTATGTTTCTGAGGGTAAAATATTTTTATTGAAAATAGTTATTTGATAATGAAGGGGCAAAGAAATTGAAAAGAATCGTGTGAAAACTAAATAATCGTGTAAAAACCAGGGCTGCGGAGTCGGAGTCGGTCTGATTTTGGACCGAAGGAGTCGGAGTCGCTGAAAAACATGTCGACTCCGACTCCGACCACCTCCGATTTGGATGAAATTTTATGGAGGTGAAAACATATCTTTGAAACTAACTGATACAAATTTTCAGGGTCCAATATCCAAATCCTTAGCATCTAGAATCATTAAAAAGTGTTTCAAATGGCGGGTCTTTGCAGCAAAAATTCAATGTGTTAAAATCTATCCATTTAACAAGAAAAGGATTAGTTTTGTACGGAGTCAAATGACAAGAGCGGCACTTGTCTTTTGCTCTGGAGAAAATGGACTTTTTGGGAGGTCACAGTGACCTCTGAGAATTGAGGTGAATGTGGTGAAATTACCTGCGAGAATTCTTGAGAAAATTGAACTTTTTGAGAGGTCACAATGACCTCTCATGACCTCCGACTGGGATACCCCAGCTTGCTATCCGCCCCCCTAAAGTGAGTCCTGGCTACGACCATGAATAAAAATGAAACTTTCAAAAATGGACTTAATATTTCAACCTTTGTTTAGGGTTTTTCCCTATTCATATTTGGGTAAAAAAATAATTAAAAAAAAGCAGGAGTCGGGAGTCAGAGTCGGAGTCGAAAGTTTTAAAATCCCGGAGTCGGAGTCGACCATTTTTCCTCAGACTCTGCAGCCCTGGTAAAAACTAAAGACATTTCTAAAAAAAAAATTCATAAATGTGAAAAGCTTATGGTTATCTAAAGAGGGAAAAATAGTATAGTCAAAGGAAAAATCTCAATCAAAGAAAAAGAAAACCATGTTCTCTTAAGTTAAAAATAACTCATTGCTGTTAGTAGTTTTTATTGCATTTTAATATTAACCCATTAATGCCTAGAGTCCCTTTTTAGGGACGATCCAAAAAAGGGTATGAATTTCCCCAAAATGAACATTTCAACCAAATAATAGTATTCAATTAGTACCTTGGTATTGTTTCGATTCCTTATTAACAGATTGCAGCACATAACTATTGTAAAGTGCGTTCTGTAGCATTTTTAATATGATCTTTATCAAAAATTACATCGTTCACAATCTCAAGAAAAAAAGCTTAAGTTTTCAAAGTTATTCCCAGCTTCCCAGTTAATATTAATTGCTGATTTTATTTCTTCTTATAAAATGTCTTTTTAAATATTATATCGTATGCAGAAAATAAATTTAGTAAAAAAATTATGTACTCTCTAGGGTCTATCGTAACTTTTGAGGGACGATTTTTCTTTCCTTAATAAAAAAATTATTTTTTGCATAGTTTTTTTTTTTTAAATTATTTTTCCTGTCTATTAAACACTGTTTGTATTTGTAACCAGTACACAAAATGTCTTTGGAAAAAAAAAACTGTCAGGCATTAATGTGTTAAGCATATTATTTTAAAGTTATGCTTCAATGTGTAGTATTGATTATTTTGCATTCCAGAAAATATTTATTACTTAGTTTTTTGATTCTTTTTACAAATAATACATAACTTGTAAAAATTATTCCAGTATTTTCAGTAATAAGATTAAAATAATAATTGAACAACCAGTATGCTTGACCTTTTTTGAGATATTTTAGGGAAGAGTACTGATGTGAAAAGGATAATGAAATAATAAACACATAAATATTTTTAAAACAAAGAAAAAAAAAAGCTCCCATTTTCAAACTCATTCAATTCAACAAAAAATAAATACTGTTTTCCCCGCTTTATCGGGTAACAGATAAACAAATACCCCGCTTATACAAATAAAATACTTTGGAACTGAATATTTACTGCGCAGTTGACACAATGTTGAAGATCCCCGTTTAATCGAATACCCGCTTAATCGAATAATATTCCTTGGAACCGACAGTATTCGTTTAAGCAGGGCAGACAGTACCTTCTTTTTTCACCATTTCCAAGTAGCATTTTTATATTCACTTTAGCTTTTTCTAACTCTTTCCATTCACTGGAGAATCAATCATAGTAGAATAAAAATAGCAGTCGGATCCAAACATAAAAGAAAAAGGTTCAAACTTGTTACAATTTGTTCCCTACCTTCCCTCAATAAGAGGTAAAAAATCCTACACCATTGTGCGTAGGGTTTAGGAATGGGGGACACCTAAAAATGGCTATTTTGAGAATTTTATTGAATTTTCAGAGTGCATTTCAAGTGGAAATATTGTTTCATGCAAAGTTTAAACATATTTAATTAAGAGTGTATTCCCCCAAGAGCGAGGGAGCAAGCACCCGATACTACAGTGCCTTCCTCCTCACCAAAATGATATAATACCCTTAAAATTAGATATCACATATTTTTAATGGAAATATTATTTCATGCAACATTCAAGGGCATTAAATCAGGTTTGTCCGTCCGTCAAGAACGATGGCGCCTTCTCCCAATTCTACAGACCCCAGCCCCTCCAAAAAATGACATAATGCCCCCTGTGTACTTCAAAGGAAATATGATTTCATGCAACATTAAAAAACATTAAATCAGGGGTGTCTACCCCTCTCCCCAAGATCAAAGGTACACCTCAATGGAGCAACTTATGATTAAATGATCGAACAAATTATGTTGGATTGCTTTTTCGGTACTACACAATTTTTTAGCAATACTGTCGGCCCCGCTTAATCAGGTAACGGATAAACAAATACCCCGCTTATACGAATGAAATATCCCGGAACCAATGCCATAGACGCAATGTTAAAGATCCCCGCTTAATCGAATAATAGTTCTTGGAACCAACGGTATTCGTTTAAGCGGGGCCGACAGTATTTATAATCAAAATAATTATTTTATGCTATATGCTTGCCTATATCTCAAATACATCACCGAAGTGAGATTAACTCTTGATCGGAACAGGAAACTTCAAAGGATTTCTCTGAATTTGATGCGAAAGGTCTTCGTTGTTGTGGTATCTAGATTTGTCAGCAAAACTGGTGCAGAAGGGTATTTGAGCCAAAAATCGAAAATGAGGACTTCTTCTGTTTAACTTTCATTTTGAAAATTAAAAAATGTAGATAAACCTGGCATCATGTGAAAGTGTTCATTTTTCACTGAAACTAACCAGTTAATCAGCAGCCAAAACTTGGCACTTTCGAGTTCACTTGTCTTTGACCAAGCTATAAAAATTTCTCAAAGTAACTTTATTGTGAAATTTTTGCAAAAGAAATAATTATTTTGCAATATTTTGCTATGGATAAGGTTGAGCAAGGTTTGGACTCTATTATTCATCACATTTTATTTACTATTCTGCTTTTTTTATGTTAATGCAGTTCCTTTAACCTCACAAAAATTAAATCTTCTGAATCGCAATTCATCACATTGGTGAAAGTTTCAAACATGTTGAACTGATTTCTACTAATTACAAACTATACCCTACAATACTTCAGAATCTCCATTTTGACAATCTGAACCAAAAATTTGCCAGAAAAAGTAATAATGCTCGAAATTAGCTGGTTGTCATTTTCATTTACTTTTCCTTTTTTCAGCTATTTTAGTTTGATTGGCTTTATTTAAACTTGAAAACAACTGCATGATATTATAATTTAATGTAGAGATACTTTTTATTTGAAGTTTTAGGAATTAGGTAAAAAAGCAGTAGAAATTACTAATTATTATTCCAAAAAATTGTTGGAGTTGACAAAAATGAGTAAAAATTATTTACAAGCGACAATTGATAGCATGTCATAAAATAGAAAACCAATCAAGAATGGTCAAATCAAGATATTAATTTACCTGTTACACCAATTTTGATTTTTTTACCAGGGGGGAAACCTAATATACAGAATTTGGGGAATCGAGCAAAAGGTCATAGCATCCAAAAATCACTTAACTTAGAAAAATTATTGCTTTGATCAATTAACTTACAAAGCTCTAATGAGTCATTGTGCCTTAGAAAATACGGATAAGGCAAAGTTATCCAAGATGTAACAGAGCCTCAAACCAGAGCAATAAACCGGCAAATTTTGTCCGACACTTCAAATTTTAAAGCAGAAGTGCAATTTTTCAGTTTTTAGATGCCGGTATGATCCTTTTCATTAGATAAAGTTATATGTGCATAGCTGGCATTTGATTTCTGAAATATTTTCAGTTCCATTTTATAAATTAATAACTCTCCCCTCTCAAAAATTTAACCTCAGGGCTCTCCTTACACATAACACCAATCGAGAACGATTATATTCCGACTATTTAGTACACTTTAAAATAATTTAGTATCTCAAGCACATTGAGTAGTTTAGTGGTTCATAGGCTAATGAAACAATAATATCAGTAAATGTGCAACTCTCGTTCAGCAAAATTTGCTTCTTACAGAAAGCAATACAAATCTATTCCAACAGCAACTTATCAGAAAGCTTCCACATTTAAAATGAATAATTTCACACAACATTTTAAATGTCCTTCAAATAATTATCGTAATTATTTTTTTAACTGAAGATAAAATAAAAACCACTACTTGACTTTAAGTAAAAGTCGTCCAAATTTTGTCATCAAAGTTGAATTTGAAAACCTTCAAAACAATTTTAAACATGTGTTACACGAAAGGACTTTTAGATAATCAGTGAAATAAATATCATACTTACGTGTGATCACGATCCACACAGACAGTTTATCCTAGATTCGAATAATATTTCGAATAGAACACCATAAACATAAGAAATAAATATCATTTTGCAGTGACACACAAATATTTCGCCACTCCCATTCAAGTTTTACAATTGATTGAGTGTGTAATTATCTCTGATAAGATGACGAAGATGGTATTTCAAAATAAATAAATTTTAAAACAGTTTTAAAAACAAGCGATCGAAACACCCAATTACAAATATTGCTAATCAAAACACTTCTCTTGTACTCCCAACTTAACATTTAGCAGACGTTTCATGTGAAAAGGACAATAAAAAAAATGCACCAGAATTAAAGACATTACTCAACAACATAGCTGTTACATACGCTGTGCTGATTGATTGAGCTGCCTCTCGTGTCGAAAGAGAGAAACCATTTTGACCTGTTAGTTATTTCAGAAACTGCACATAGAAAACGCTAACACATTCGCGACAAAAGGCGAACCAATGAAAAATCCAGTAACTGCTGGGTAAACAGCTAACGGGCAGGCTTCGAAGCAAATCGCACTTTGATTAGTCTTTAATGTCACGTGCTCGAAGGAAAATTTACTGTAGATATCATACTTCAGGGATTCATGATCCATTGCTTCTTTTATGACTAAACTAAAAAAAAGTAAGATATGAAAAACAAAGTATTGCAGTACAATCATAAAACAGTCTTTTTGAAAAGAAACAGTTCTATTTTAACCCAAAATATAAAGAAGAAGAGGTTTAGGCAGGGATTCAAGTGAAACAGCACTGCGATCGCTTCGAATTGCAATCGCTACTGGAAGTGAATTACATTATCATCAACTTAACTTGGCACTGACGTCACTACGAGCGGAGCAAATAAGAGCTCACAAGCAGTCAACGCTCTCCTCTTATTCGCCAAGTAGGCTGTGACGTTTTATCTAGCTCGTTTTTCATAGGCAAACGTCACGCTGACGTCACGATGTTTTTATCAAGAAACGTTCTAATGTAATTCATTTCCAGTAGCGATTGCAGTTTGCGATCGCCTGTTTCACTTGAATTCCTGCCTTAGTTAGAGACTCCGGCTGCCCTTTTTCGTCGCGCACCGTTATTAAAACTTGAAGTATTTCAATGTCAGTTGAGTTGCTGTTGCTCATTTAGTTAATTCATGCAATTAAATTTAAGATTTTCTGAAAAATATGGTGTTGCATTGTATTTTGTGTTGCACCTGATGACAAGAATGGAAATAAACGTGAAGACGGTTATGATCTATCATTTCCCGATATTGAAAAGCATCGGGAGATCATTTTCAGCAGAAAAAAAAAATATATTATTGATAAAAACGTTAGAATTTGCTTTCAAGATTATGAAAAGGTGGGTGTCAGGACCCTAAATAAGAGCTTTTGGAAAGAAACCAAGCTTAAAGTATTTTAAATTCTATAAATTAACACCTCTTTTATTTAATTAGATGAAAATTATGAGCAACCATTTGCTATGATCTGCATAATCATAGAATGCAGATGATGCATTTCTTTTTATCATATAATCCAAAGTTTCGTAAATTGTGGTCCTTGGACTCCCGGGGATCCGCTTTATTATCCTGTAAAAACGTAAAAAATTGCTGACATTGAAGGACGAGTAACAATACTTTAATTCTAAAATTGAAAACAGAAGCACTTTATAGGGAATAAAAATTTATTCTTCATGTACACACAGAGCGCAGCATACTCGACAGACACCTCGTTTTTAACAACACATATTTGACACCTAATTGAGTTTTGAATAGATTTTTATTTCCATAGCTTAAAATAGCAATGTGATATGATGAAAACTAGAGAAGAAACATGTATTACACCGCCAACTCGGCTATTTCGATACATGGACAGCTGTTTCGAGCTTATTATGCTCTCATCAGCATGGAATACGAAAGTAGTCGAGTAGAGAAAAGAGCTCTAAAAAAGTTATAGAACAATGACAGTAAATTTAAAGAAAAAAAAAACGTAAAAACACATTTAAAAAAATATATTAATTGTGTTAAATCAAGTTTTTCCCCCCTTTTTTCAGTGGGGAGAGGGAAGGTGCACAAAGGAGGGGGTCCGTGATGGTCTGGAGTTTGGGAACCTCTGCTATATTCCCAATGTCGTCTATGAAAATGTCCTTTCTAAATGGTACAGAGAAATGGCACCCGCCCCCACCCCTTCAGCTACCACAGGGATCCCTTTAAGAGCGGAAGTCCCCCCCCTCTAAAAAAGACAATGATCTCCCCCCCCCCCAGAAAAAAACCCCGCCACATGAAATTTGGGATGGGTCGGTCTGCGCCATGACCCCTCTCCCAAATGGGCACCCCCGCTAAATGCAATACCAGATACAAGGATACAGCCTATTTAATAAATTAAAATTACTTTTGGTTCAATAATATAATACTCATGCCATTTGAAAGGTAACAAAAAAGGTAAAAGTTATGGAAACAAATGGCGTATACAAAAGACATAACTTTTAAAATACTGCACAGTGGCGTAAATAGCACCCCAGGGAGGGGCACACAATCCAGAGAAAATAGCGCTATGAATTACTATGAAAGTTAAATATATCTTTTCTCCTAAATCAATGTCATTCCTGGCTTTCTGAATGAAATCTTTACTTATACCTAGAGATGCAAAAAACCCACAGTTTTTGAGAGCCGGGAAAAAAACCGGGAATTTTCGAAAATAAAAAACCGGGAATTTGGGGGAACATTGGGAATTTTGAGTGCAATCAAACATAGTGATATTTTACATAGTTGTTATACCAAGTGTGTGAGTAAAAAATAAAGACTTCGTCATTATTAGAGCTAAAAAAGCAAATTTCAAAACATTTTTGGCGCTCTTAGAAAAGAGAGAGAAAAATAATGCTGAAATAAACATTTTCAGACAACCCAGTCTATTGGAATAATGTGTTTGACTTGACGTTTTAAAAGATGTGGTATATGTGGCCTACATCAAACATCAGAAAAAACATTATGTTAGTTATGTAAAAAATAAAAAAATAATAAAAATAATGAAAATTATGTTAGTCACACAAAATAATAAACATTGTATTTGAAAAAAAATTCAGAGCAATGATCTGAAACAATACTTGAACCAGTGGTTTAATCTAGGAGGGAAGATAACCTAATTTTCAACTTCTTAGCATCCCGTTTTTCTATTTACCAAAAATATATGACTTTAACTAAACCATCAATTAACACATGGAGAAGCAATGTGCATCAGCTAAGCAATTCCACTCATTGCAAAGCATAATTTTTGGAAATATCTTTTGAATGTATCTAATTAGAGTAATAAATACAAATTTCAAAACCAGAATTTCTTAAAATTTTGAAAATTCGCAAAACTCTCCTTAATTTTCAAAATTCCCTTCCCAAAAAACCCGGTTTTTTCCCGGGAACAAACTGGGTTTTTTTCCACCCTTTGCATCTCTACTTATACCTAACATATATGATTCACTCCTCTACCTCCAACCGCTCTTTCTCGCCCCTGTGTGTCTGCATAATATATTGTTTTCTCTGAGCATTTTTTGGAGTGCCTACTCCCTACCTTGATTTTTGTACCACACAATGCACCCTCCTCTCCCAAAGTAGGCCTCTTCACCCTTCCCAAAGTTTATCAACGTTGATCACAAAAACAAACTTTTCTACACAAGTAAGAGAACATTTTACTTGGTTTTGAAGTTGCAAATTTAATGTCAAAATGCAAAATAATATTTCAATGCAAGATTTATTGTAAAACACATCGCTCATTCCTTCTGTGCAGTAATTTTTGAAACACGTGTTCAATTTGTTCATTTTGAAAAATGGTTGTAAATCATTTCTTTTTGTCCGACATTACTATTTCTAAGATGGCGATCACTGGTGCACTTACCCAGGCTCGTCATTTAGGGGGAAGCAGGGGGGGGGTCAATTGCCCCCCTGACTTTGAGAAATCAATGTGTTTACATAAAAGTGGGCGTGTTTTTTTATGTTTTCCGGTGAAATTGCTTTGTGTTTGGACCCTTTGCCCCCCCCCCCCTGGAAAAACTTGAAATGACGTCCCTGCACTTACCCTATTCAATGTCACATATGCATTGAACCACACATGTTTTTGCACACTATCACTCATCTATAGAACAGCATAACGTGTTCGATGATGAAATAAGAGCAAATGAGAGACAATATTTTCCCACCACGCATATGAATTATTTGCCAATGAAAGACAATGCTTAGGGCCCTGCTCCAAATAGGAAAAATACGTCATTATGAAGCTTTATTCGAAATTATATGATTGGGTGAAAGATTGGCAACAAATAACCGAGCTTTCATAGTTATTTGATTTAGTTGGTATGGAATTACCCATCATGATTCAGCTTGTTATGAGCCAAGTCCTGTCTTTTTTACTTGGCGGTTTTTTATTTTCACTTTAAACGGATATATTTATCGGAAACAAACCAAACTGGCTATAAAATTCCCATTCAAGTATTTTTTTGTGAATTTCGCTAAGCATTGCATTTATTTTCTATTGTTTAAATCTTAAAAGTTGTTTTTTTTTATTTCAAGAAAAAAATAGCTTTTTTTTTTGCTGTTGAAAAAAGCATACTAAGCATTAGAGGTGATAAAAAAAAAAGCTTCGGAGTGTTGAGTAGATGTTTTGGCGAAAAATACAGCAAATGCAGCACGATGCCATGAAACTTGATTTGATGGTTGAATATATTATTTGCTGTTTTGAGTTTTTACATTTTAATGGACATTTTGCAATGGCTTTGGTGCTAATATTTTTGAGTAAACACGTAGACAATGTTTCCGTACCGTTCGCAATTATGCTATATATTCTGCGAAATGAATTTATAGCAACGCTATGCTTTCGGGGTCGTATCGAGTTTTCAAAATTATGACTGTTATTGTATCTAAAAAAAATATCAGTGCCTACTTACTTTGCCAAATAAATTAGACCCTCAAAGCCATGAAGCATTTATATATTTTTTGAATACGCCGTCAAAAATAAAACACGTAAGCCATAACTTAAATAAATTTAAAAAAATCTTTAATACGTAAAATAACCTACACACTCTTTAATGAATCGCTAATCTTGAAAAATTTGCTATATTTAAAAATGGAAGTATTTATCAAAACACAAAACATTTCACTAAAACTTTATTACACAACATTAGCTAGTTTTATTATCGCCAAGCGATCCATAACTCAGCCAAAGGTCAAATCTTTTTTTTTAAAGCTCAATTAAAATAAGTAAATACACGAGCGGAATTAAACATATATTTCCAATCTCGCCAAGCAATCAATAACTTAGCAAAGCATGTCATAAATTGTAAGTTCTATTACAATGTAAAGCAGCCGAAGCACCATTATTTCGAATCTCGCCAAGAAACTAGACTTCCGTAATCCCGCCAAGTTTTGAATAAAATAATAAAAATCTCGCAAAGGACAGGAATTGTTGACATGATTACATATAACGAGATAGTGGACTTTAAAAGCCTCAACTGAAAGCTTATTTTAAGCCTTTCGCTAGTTGCCCCCAATTTTGTTTTTTCACTTGATTTTTTGTCATTAAGTAATGGGTATTTTCTCACTTCTTTTGAATATTTACTAAATGCACTTTCGTTAATGCAGTATAGCAATGACGGCCGCCAAGGCTAGAAACGTTTACATCTCACGATGAATTTCTATTGGCTGTTGGATAAATTAAAAATGCAAAATTTTTCGGTCCTCTATTACGCCGTGATTACGCCGAGTAAAAAGGAAAGTACCCGGATTTTCAGTTTCTGCCTTCAGTTTCGGTCGCGTTTTACGCTGATGTGGAGCATGGCCCTTAGGGCCATGCTCCACATCAGCGTACCGAAACTAAAGGCAGAAACCGAAAATCCGGGTACTTTCCATAGAAACACCATTGAATCCATTTTACGCTTCTGCCTAATTTTTCTGCTTTACGTCGATGTGGAGCATGGCCCTAACT
Source organism: Uloborus plumipes (assembly GCA_038373865.1). Taxonomy (NCBI): domain Eukaryota; kingdom Metazoa; phylum Arthropoda; class Arachnida; order Araneae; family Uloboridae; genus Uloborus; species Uloborus plumipes. The sequence goes on along the minus strand of JAXGGA010012212.1, from coordinate 1,977 downwards.
GTTTAAAAAGCAAGTAGATGACGCTTTCAACAATTTACGTTTATCCTTTTTCAATAATACAATAGTAAACACTCCCCAGTAAGTCTTTAACCGTTGAAAGCAGATAGCGACATTTGTCACCTTCTTCTGTGTTTCTGTCCCCCTCCTCAGATCGTTTCTATTGTAGCCCTTAAGAAGAATTGACTTGTTTAAAAATAATATATACATATTTTTTTTTTTTTGAAGGAGAGAGTTAACCCGAAGGCATTATAAAAGATAACAAATAAATATGAGGGGGGGGGGGGTGGAATCGTGATAGAGTGAAGCCGCGATATGGCGAGGGTCGACTGTATTTGTCCAAATCTTAGTTTACTGTCAAATTTTAGAATTATTGAAAGTATGTTTTATCAAAACTGTTATTAATTTATAAAGAGAAAAAAAAAAGGAGAACCAACTGTATTATTAGATACGAAAGTGCCCTCATCATGCCTTGCCCACCGTATTCCAGGGAATCCAGCACGGGCCTCTGTAAATCCATCCTTAGGAGTTTGACGCTTTGAAACTGGTTAATGAAAAGCCAGAAAATATCGAAAATGGAAAGCACACGAAACCGATTGTAAAGAGTTTAGACAAGGTATTTCAAGGAAAAAAATAAATAAAGTTCATCGTCTTCCTCCTCACGCAATAATAAATTTTCCATTTTCACTTTTGTTTTCTTTAATTTTTAGAGAGGCAGCTCTCTTACTTGCCCTAGATTGCAATAAAAACAATAACTATTTCACAAAAATCGACGTAAATCATAGAAAAGTACATCAATGATCTTGGTTCAATATTTATCTTTAAATAGCAAACAATTCGTTTCAGAAAAGGCAGAAAAAAAAAATGTAAAGAAAGGTATTTTTATCTATTTGTTTTTCAATTTAAGAGCGATTCTATGAAATTGCTCTATTATATACATTTTGCTTCAAATTGAAATATTTTACTAATATGTTCTAATAATATCGATGTTCACTCGAAGGGGGAGGGGTAAGACTGCGTAACCTCCAAAATACTCTCGGGCTAGGTTTGCCCGTCGGATGAGTCTCAGCCTCTCAGCCAAGGCATGAAGCCTCGCGCGGTATTTTCAAACGATGACAACTCAGCTCTAATGGAAAACTCAGACATTAGGGAAAGCTATTAGGGAAAGTATTGAATAAGTTCGTAATAGTAACTTTAACAATGCCTTCGAAGTACTAAATGCCTCGCGCATTTTTGTCTCAAAAGGTGAATTCGCTAGAACTGCCTTATATGGTAATAATACGAAAGACAGCGCTACCTAGCAGACTGCTTCAATAGCTTTGGCCTGGCGATGGATTATGTTCATTTGAATTAAACTTTTAATCAGTAAATTTCTGAATTTAAATTTAGAAACTTACCAATCGGAAAATTAACTTAATAGTTTCGAAGAACGCCGACAGATGGCAGTATTTTCCACACATCCTGTCCCATGTTAAGCACGAGAAAGCTATAAACTCGTTACTGCACTTTTTAACAAAATTGAGTAGGGTTGGTTAGGGTAAGTGGGCCCCCTTTTTAGAACAGTTCGTTTTTAAAGCCTAAAACAATAACTTTAAAGCAAAACAGTTTAAATTTGTTGACTTTTTTTATCTTGGACATTATTAATAAACACAAGTTCAGCATTATTTTCTAAACAAAATCTTTTAATATTTTAAACTATCGTATTCTTTATAAAATGACGTGGGGGACCCACTTACCCCTTCGTGGGCCACCTCCCATTTATTTATATTTAAAGTGAGCATATCTAAAAAAGGGTTTTTCGGGTCCTACCTGATAAATTATGTAAAATTTTAGAAGGAAATATTTTATCCATCAACGAGATATTTACTTACATTTAAATGTGTATGACAGAAATTTATAAAGCAGAATACAAAACAATTGTATCTAAAATTCATTAAAAGCCGTTAGGCATATTTTTTGGTTTTACATACAAATTACACT
>JAXGGA010012211.1:0-39537 GCA_038373865.1 Uloborus plumipes | reverse complement strand
AAAAAATTAAGCCTTTCTGTAAAACATTGATATCTTACCGAAATTCAGAATTTAAACATTCTACTACCAATTTTAATTTTCGCTCTTTAACAGGGTATGAATTTAGATCAAAACGGGCGCAGAAAGTCAACAGCAATTATAGTTTTCTTTCTTTGTTAATGATTCGATTTAACATTTCAGAAGGTTTAAACGCAAAGCAGACGATCTATTCAAAAAAGTCGAAGGGAAAAAATAATACGAAGAATTTCAAATTTATTGAAAAAAATAACGCATCTGTAAATCGTTTGCAGATTTTTTTTTTTTTTTTTTTTTTGTGTGTGTGTTTTGATTTCTCAATATTGACCTTGCTTGTAGTTTAAACGTTGTACTTAAATAGGTATAGTAATTCTAAATGTGTGACAAAGTTATTTTCAAGTTTGTAGCTTTTAACAAACATTTAACAAAAGGGTTCTGTGTAGTAGAGTTATAAAATAGTTCTAAAAGTATTTAATCAACAAATTAGGTAATACGTTACTGCTTTCAATTTAATAGCATTTTTTTTAAATATAAAAGCATAGAAGCTGATAAACAAAACTAATAAAAAATAATTAGATTCACTTATTTTTCGACTGTAGAATTTAAAACGGTTAATTATGCACTGAAGTCATGATGCTTAGTTTTACCAAAAATATTTTTATACATTCTTTTTGAATTAGCTTTAATGATAGAATGTACTGTATAAAATATAGGAAATTTTAGTATATTAAAAAATTGCAAGTCGAAGAAAAAAATTGTTCGAAGGATTTTTAGATATATTTGAAATGTGAAACATTTTGTCAACTGATACTTCCTATCGCTGTTTCATTTCAGAGCGATATTAAATCAAATTTTAATTCCTAATGATTTGACGCTAGGTTACATAATACTATTCTTCTTATTCTAAAACAAGAAGTTCTGTCAAGAACTAAACGAGCCTACTTTCCCATACATCGACATCGGCATTCTAGCATCTGATCATTATTCTCTTGTTTATCTAAGACTAAAAATTATGTCAAACATACCTTTTTAGCACTTGAAGCTGATTTCTAAAAGCAAAATATACCCCTCTCATCAGATGAAATAGACACATAAAAAGTAAATAAATGAATAAATAAAGTTTTGTCGCACCTTTTAAAGAATGTAACTGTTACCGTTCTTCCGTAGAAAAATTCCTCAATTGTTTTCAAAAAAAAATTAAAAGTACAAAGTACATCAAAACACATTTTATCAAAGAAGGAAAAAAAAAAAAAAAACTCGTCCGTTGATAAAATGTCTCGAATTTCACTTTTAATCCGTTGCCAGTTGTTAAATATAAATAAAGAATAAAATGCCCTCGTGAATGAAACATTTTTGTTACAAAAAAAATCGTCTGCCAATAATAATAATAATAATAATAAATTCAATAAAACAAATGAATAAATAAACAAAAAATCGTCTGCACAGTCAGTCATTTTTTTTCGAACTGTTTACTCAAAAGTTATTAGGGGTGACAGCTTGCTTGAGCGGTTCAATGTTGAACGAAAAATTGTTCAAATCGGAAATGTAAATACGGGAATGAAGTATCCTTGAAAAGTTCTTTCCAACAAAAAAAAGTTTGTTCAAATCGGACTGTTCATTAAAAAGTTAGTATCGCGGGACCGGTTGTTTGAACGGCTCAAATTTGAACCAAAAATTGTTCAAATCAAAAAATCAAATATGGGAATGAGCTGTACTCGCCGAGATCTTTCCAACAAAAAAAAGTTCGTCCAAATCGGAATGTTCATTCAAAAGTTATTAGGGGGGGACAGACAGACCGACAGACCGACCGACCGACAGACCGACACACAAATTCCCCATCTCAATACCCTACTTTCAAATTTTTAATTTTTCGATATTCATTTTACCTCTTTCTTTTTTTAACTTGGCGATATTTTTTGGACTTGGCGATATTTTTTTTAACTTGGCGATATTTTTTGGACTTGGCGATATTTTTTAGATGCATTAAGCTACTTTTAATACTTTTTTCGTCTTTCTTTTATTTTTACAGGGAAAGTAGGCTAATAAAAGTACAAAGTACATCAAAACACATTTTATCAAAGAAGGAAAAAAAAAAAAAACTCGTCCGTTGATAAAATGTCTCGAATTTCACTTTTAATCCGTTGCCAGTTGTTAAATATAAATAAAGAATAAAATGCCCTCGTGAATGAAACATTTTTGTTACAAAAAAAATCGTCTGCCAAAAATAATAATAATAATAATAATAAATTCAATAAAACAAATGAATAAATAAACAAAAAATCGTCTGCACAGTCAGTCATTTTTTTTTCGGACTGTTTACTCAAAAGTTATTAGGGGTGACAGCTTGCTTGAGCGGTTCAATGTTGAACGAAAAATTGTTCAAATCGGAAATGTAAATACGGGAATGAAGTATCCTTGAAAAGTTCTTTCCAACAAAAAAAAGTTTGTTCAAATCGGACTGTTCATTAAAAAGTTAGTATCGCGGGACCGGTTGTTTGAACGGCTCAAATTTGAACCAAAAATTGTTCAAATCAAAAAATCAAATATGGGAATGAGCTGTACTCGCCGAGATCTTTCCAACAAAAAAAAGTTCGTCCAAATCGGAATGTTCATTCAAAAGTTATTAGGGGGGGCAGACAGACCGACAGACCGACCGACCGACAGACCGACACACAAATTCCCCATCTCAATACCCTACTTTCAAATTTTTAATTTTTCGATATTCATTTTACCTCGTTATTTTTTTTAACTTGGTGATATTTTTTGGACTTGGCGATATTTTTTTTAACTTGGTGATATTTTTTGGACTTGGCGATATTTTTTAGATGCATTAAGCTACTTTTAATACTTTTTTCGTCTTTCTTTTATTTTTAACGGGAAAGTATGCTAAAAAGGAACCCTTCATAAAGTACTTGTGCAAAAACAATTTATACTTAATAACGAACAATGAAAACGAATGTCACTTCAAAAAAAAGCAAAATTACGATTTTCTTAATTGGTTTAAAAAAGAGTACTAGCCATAATTTGCACCAATTCCGCTCGGCGAACTTTGATTATCAAAGATGTGCCCCTTTCAAACTCCATTCTCCCTTCACAATCGGCAGAATTTGGAGAATGATAAGGGCATAAGTTGCTTTTTAGCTGCGACTGTTAACACTAGAAAAAAATGAGTCGGTTTCTCATTAAGGTGTACTAAAGTACGCTATTTAAACATATTTCCAAAAAATGCATTTTTTGAGATGTGCCCCTTTCATTCTGGATGTGCGATATTTTCAACACAAGAATGCTCACTGCATTTCATTTTCCTTCTTTTTAAAACATTTATATCCAAAAATCGCGGTAAAACGTTCCCGGATCGGTCCCGTTTTACAAAAATCGAGATCGCAAAAAAGAAACCTTTTCGTGAAAAAGAATAACAATCGTGCTGTTTTTAACGCAAGAATGTTCAGTGCATTTCAATTTCCTTCTTTTCAAAACATTTATATTTAAAAATCGAGGCAAAACGTTCTCGATCGTTTCAGAAAGTGTGGTCTCGACTTATACGAGGGTTTTCAATTTTTCCCGATTTTCCTTCAAAAAGTAGGGGGGTCGACTTATACGCGAGTATATACGGTACATAAATTTGGTGATTAATATCTAAAAATAGAATAATGCAACTATATCTTTTTTATGAAATAAGGTCTAATTACGTATTTCTAAAACTTAAAATTGTCAATACAAAAAATCTGTTACTCTTGCAAATGTTTTTTAGCATGAAGTTCAAATTAATGAGCTGAAATGAACACTAAATTTTCCTGAATGAAAACTTACAGGTAATTGTGTACAGTTCGAATTATGTGTACAGTATTCGATGTACACATATCGAACTGAGAATGGAAGGGCCTCTTTTCTAATTAGATTACCATTAAAGATGTGCCTCTTTCATTCTCGGAGTGTAATATGTACATATAATGAAAACCGACTTTCAAACAGCGAAAAATTGTAATAATTCCTCTACATAAATCCCAAGAGCAAACACAAATCAAAGAGATACAAGATTCTAAATCTCTGATATTTAAATACTCATAGAGAAAAGAAACGAAAATTCGGAAAATGCTGTTTGTCGAAATGGAGTTATGCTTTATCTTTTTAATGCTAACACATTTTCAAACAACATACAAAATTAAAAACTTTAAAAACACAGAATTTCTTTCTTTCTTTTTTTTTTTTTTTTTTTTTGAGAAATGTATATTTAAAACAAACTAAATTGGACATTCATTTGCATCAAAACCTCAAGTAATTAAACCTTTAACTCAGATTTGGTATCCTATTTTATACAGTCCAATAAGAATTTAAATTAACTTTTAGCAAAGTAATTACATAACAGAAACAAAGTGTTGTACGAAACCTAGTTGTAAGAAAGGTTATTAGCACTTGAAAAATAGCAGCGTTAGAATGATTGACGAAATCGCGACCGAACGTACACAAGAAGAAAGTTTAGAAAGTTAGGGTTAAGCTAAACGTTTTGACTCCCCATTTGTAAAAAACAATTATTGAGTTAAAAATATGTGCATAAAATCTAAGAAACACACAAAAAGAAAGCAAGAAAGACCGAAATAGATTCTGAAACTTTAAAAAAGTTAACAGTGGAAGAAATGATAACGCATATTGCCTACGAAATTCGTAAACAAAACCGTATCTTTAGAAGAAGTTAAAGTTTACATGATCATACACATCTTTTTTAAAAAAATGAAAGGAAAAGTAAAAGCTCACTTTAATAAATCAGCAAAATTTCAAATAAAAAGATATTTCGAGCAATTTCTGAGAATAAACAAACCAAGTAACGTCCAAATATCAAATATCTTGAAGATATCCATAAAGCACACATACATGGATATTATAATCAAGCAACGTTCGGATAGCCAAGAGTTATCTATAAGCTATCCCAATAGCTATATCTAAAACACGTAACTGTCTGGATATCTAGAATACGTGCTAATATCTATATCCATGACTTGGATATACCTGGATAGCAAAAAGATATCCGAATATCCATATCTAAAAGACGTTTTTTTCTGGATATCTTGTAGATATGGAAAATGTCCATATCCATGACATGGACATTTCTGGATATAGCTGAGATATCCAAGAAATCTAAAAGACGTCTGGACGTGTATTAGACATATCTGGATATCTAGGAGATATTCGTGGTTGTCTGGGTACGGGTGGACACAATAAGAACTCACAAGCAGTCAGCGATCTCCTCTTATTCGCCAAGTAGGCTGTGACGTTTCATCTAGCTCGTTTTTCATAGGCAAACGTCACGCTGTTTTTATCAAGAAACGTTCTAATGTAATTCATTTCCAGTAGCGATTGTAATTTGCGATCGCCTGTTTCACTTGAATTCATGCCTTAATTTTTAGCTCATGTAAAAAAAAAAAACCTATGCTTTAAAATCATGGCAATACCTGGCACATGCTTTGATAATTACACATTGTTCTTAAAATTTCAATCCTTTTGCATCCTAAATCTATTTTAGTTGTTTTAAAAAATGTAACTCATTTTTGCCTATGACACTTTAAACAAATTTATTTTATGCTTTATTTTATTTGTCCATATATTTTAATTATTTAAAACTTCAGTTAGAAATGCTAACTAAGTATTGCTCTTTAGATCTTCCAATATTAGAACAAATGTAAAAATAAGCAACAAGCTGATGCATTGAAATGCAGCTTTTAATTAATGAAATAAGTGTTTTGTTTTTATTAGTTCTTGTAATATTTTTTATCCACGAAATTTCGATTTACTTTGAAAATTAGAATAGTTTTTGAAAACTGCATTTGTGCTTGGGGTTTCAATTATTTTGCATCTTGTTAATATTTTAATCATTTTAAAGTTTAGAAGTAGTTTTAATCAAAGCTACTTTTAATTTGCTTATTTATTTTTACTGTAGAATGTTTACATTTTCGATTAGATTTTAATTCTATTAACATTTAGTTAAACTAATTGTTTCAATGTATAAATTCATCTAAAGAAAAAAAAATTTCATTCTTTTTTGCTTTTCTAAAAATAACTTCATACTGATAACAATAAAATTTACTAACTTTTAAATTCCACAAGATTCGGGAACATTTGCATGGATGTGGTTAATCCCCTGCGGATATTTTTTTCAAATGTTATCTAAATTTCTTGAATCATGAAAAGTTTCTAATGGTATTGGGTCCTCCGTGGCTTGGAGTTAGAAACTGCGTCTAGAAGTCGTGAGTTTGATTCCCAATTCGCCTTAGGTGTTGCTTCTTTGACTTGTCTTGTTATTGCCGTGTCATATTGTTTTGCTTTTCAAAGAGGTGCGCATTTCTCATAACCTTTCGTAGTAACAAATAGAATTTTTTTTTTCCCTCCCTCCATTTTCTTAAGGAATTTCAAAAAAAAAAAAAATAATAATAATAAGTGCATTTTTTGTGTCCTGAACATTAGAACTGAAAAAAAGACTAGGAGGCAAAAAATTTTGAAGAGTTGCTAAGGCAGAGACAATTGTGACGTCAAGAGCTTAGTAAAAAATGAAATTGAATCTGAAAAAAAAAAAACTTTTTCTAATTATCTAAAAAATGGTGAAATCCTATGTTTTGAAGCATGCTCTTTCAGGGGCAAAAAAAAACTTTTAAAATTTAAGAAACACCGCCATTTTTTATAGTTATTGATAACAATCTTCACTTTGGAAAAGTTGTATTTTAGCTTAAACATTTAAATCAACATTTTACATTTTCATATCTAAATCATAATTTTAAGAATTAATAACAAATAGGAGATAATAATTTTAAAAAACACACAAGGAAACACTTTTATAACATTTATTTCAGTAATTTTTAACGTGGTATATATTAAAGTGCTACATTTAACATTTTTTAATGAAAGACAAAATTTGAAATGAGATACTGAATCAATAAACATTACAAATGCACAAACTGTCTTTTCAGAATATAACTAACATTTTCTTAAATGAAACAAATACAGATATTTTATAAAAGATTAGGTAACCTTTCTACTACAGTTTAAAAGTATTTAGAAAAGGAGTCTCCAACCTTTTTACTCAAGGGCCATATTATAAATTTTTGGAGGCAAAAATACAACAACAGTTCAACAATATTTCAGTTCAGATGGTCTAGTTAGCACAAGTCTCCCCATATACACTCGATTTCCCCCCCCCAAATTAAGAGCTTAGTGACCGTTTTTGAGATTTTTGGGATTTTGTTAACTTTTTTTCTTTTTTTTCCCAGTTTGAAATCTTCTTGTGTGGCCAAACGAAGTCTGTTCGTGGGCAGGATGTGCCCATTGGAGCCTTCTGATTTGGAGCAATAAACAGTAACATATTTAGACCAAGGGCGGATCCAGCTTCTGGTTAAGGAGGGGGTCATTTTCGGAAAGGGGGGGGGGTCAAAGTGCAATTTTTGTGCAAAAATGGGGGATTTTGGCAGTTTTTTTCGTGAAATAAGTCCCAAAAATGCAATTTTTTGCTATATTTGGTCGGTTAAGGGGGGGGGGTCATGACCCCCATGACCCCCCCTCTGGATCCGCGCCTGATTTAGACCCTTTTATTATAACATATAAGTTATGCTCACAAGAATTTTCACCAAGATCTCTTTAAAAGGGTTTTTACTGTTATGACGAAATAAAAGCACAGCAATTTTTCTTTTAGGGAAATAAAACAAATAAATGTATAAAAATAAGAAAACAACAATTTAATGTTGATGTATTTTAAATAAGTTTAGATACCTCAGCTAGGTCTGTCGTATAAGTGGGTTAGGAGAGGACAATTGCCACTTCTAATGGCTTTTAGCTATACATTCACATGTCTTGTATATGCATACATAATGCATAAGTATACACGGACATTTATATGCTGAGTGCATAATCTTTGCCTCTCACCTCTTTCGACAAAGGCGAAATGACGAGCCTGATATTAGTAATAACAAAATGCATGCAAATTACTTGTAATCTATATCATATAATTGCAAGTATTTTTTATTTGATGCCAAATAAACACTGCTTAAGAAATAAGAGAATGTTACATCCAAATATGCTCAGTTAGCTTAGTAATTCAAAGCACTGCATATTACATTTATTGCACACCACTGCACACAAACAAAATATTCCTAATAAGTGCTTTTAGTTTGGTGTGTACACATCTTTTATTAAGGATAACTTTTTCAAACATGAAAGGAAACAGATATTACTTGTTTACAAGTAGGATAATTCTATAAAAAATGAAAAAAAAAAAAAGGTATGGGAGAGCGTAACTGGTATATATATATATATATATATATATATATATATTTTAAAAAAAACTAGCCTCAAAAGAAAATAATTTGAGTATCTTACAAAATTTACCTGCATGAGCAGTGAGTTATTTTGCATAGCTTAAGTGAGTTATTTTGCATAGCTTAATTCAGTTATTTTGCATAGCTTAATTCAGTTATTTTGTATAGCTTAATTCATTTATTTGCATAGTTTATCTTAATTTGCAAATTTACTACTAGTTAGAAAAATATTGCAATTTTTGCAGTGTTTACTTTTTTGTAAATTATTTAAATAAACCCATCAATTTCAATAGAAATGAATAAATTTACAATTAACAATGTAGATCAAGAGCCCTCTTAACACTAGTCACCCTATTGCAAGTAACAGCTGCTTCTGGTAAACTGTTCTAAATGATTACAACCCTGTCAAAGTATTTTTTCCCCGATTTCAACACTTGCTTGGGGCTTGAAAAAATTTAAACAATGACCTTGGTTCTACTATTTATGAAGAAATTTAGCTCATCAACATCCTCCATTTTACTAAACTTAAATAACTGGATTGCATCCCCTTTTATTTTCCTTTTCTCAAGACTATACACACAAATCAAACATTCTAAGCTGGGAATCATTATCTAAATTTGAAACTCTACTTACTAACCTGGTAGTTCTCTTTTGAACCCTTTCCAATAATTTCCTTGAGATAAGAAGACAAAAACTGAACAGCATGCTCCATTTGAATTCTTACCAAACTTCAGCATGAAGGTAGAACTTCCTTGAAATATATTTACTGATAAAATTCAACATTCTGTAGGCTTTAGTTAGTTGCTGTATTGCGATGCTGACTAAACTTTTAAAACTCTGACTAAAGACACCCACAACAAGTGCTTCCTTTCACTGATGATAGATACCTTCAAATAATAACAAGCACACTTATTTCCAGGACCTAAATGAAGAACTTGACATTTTTAACACTAAAAAACAAACCTCACTAAATTAATCAATCTGATCTAAATCTTCTTGAAGCTTTTATCACTTACTCTTAGTTGTCAACAATTCCCATAACTTTAACCTCATATGTATAAATACTTTTGCTCTCAAAGAGTCTTTCACTAATATCATTAATAAAAATAATAAACAATAATGGCTCTAAACTTGAGCATTGTAGAACCCCACCGAAAACAGCAGTTCACTGAGAACAGTTACCCCCTATCAACTACTTTTATTTTTACTCCCAGTTAGCCAATTCCTAACCCAAATTAAGTTACCCCTCCTATTGTCATACAAGCCAATCTGCTTAGCAGTGTAACATGCAGCACTTTATCAAAAGCGTTTTGAAACTAAATGTAAACATCTACACACTTTTTCGTTATCTAAAGCCACTGTAACCTTATCACAGAAATAGAATAAATTAGTTACACCATCAACTCCCTTTCCTAAAACCCTACTGCAAGCCCAACAGCAGACCATTACTCTTCAGAAAGTTTATTAAATGATGTGGCATTTGCAACAAGAATTAAACATTCAGTTATTAGAATATTCACAAATGTTTCGCCTATTTTGATGCAGCTTTAGAATACTCAAAAGAAAAAGAAAAGGAATAAAAAAAGAAAAAAGTGAGCATCAGATATTTTCTCTTTTTGCTGACAAAATTCTCATGTTTGTATTCACTACTTTAGGACTGTTGCTAGATTTTGCAGTAATAGCAGGCAAAAATTAAGGACCCCTTTTAAAAGAGCTTAAAATTTAAGAAATATTGAGATTCAGAACTAAATTATAAAAACATGAAAATTCACTAGAATTCATACAAAAAATATTAATATTTACTTATGAGCTTGTTTTATTGATTAGTTACTTAAACTGATCTTTCTCAAATTGAACTTCACAAAGTGAAATCAATTCATCACATTTAAGCCTTTCACATATTGAAAAATTTCCTGATGTGAAATTCATCATTTAAGTCTAAATTAATAATTTACTAAGCATTAGTTCTATGATATATATGTGTATACTTTTTTTGACGTTGATTTTCTTCAACTGCTTGTAACAATAGAACAAGAAGACAATTTAATATTTAAAAAACTCGAACATTTTTGCGAATCGATAATTTCTTCTACATATTAGATATAGAAAAAAAGTAAAAATCACATTGCCTCTATATAAATTGAATTATTGCTGGATTTTATTTTGGTTTATTTATTTATTTGGTAAAAAAATAAAGCTTGGGAGCATTATAGCTCTTTCAAATCAAACTTGTAAAAAACTCCATATACAAACCAAAATTCAGAAAATGATAATTTTGATATTTAATATTAAATGACATAACATTTTTCAAGCATTTTGAAAGCGAAATATCATAGTATTTACATAATGTGAGTGATTAGGAGATCTTTAATATCATACTAAAATGGATCTGAGCAGACATACCCTCATCCTCTTTCCTTAAAAAATGATCAGCATCTAGATAATGCTTAGCTTCTAATTTAACAGTATTGTCCAATTAAATGTATTTCAAATAACATTTAAATCATTATGAGAACATTTGCTCCCATTTTTACAGTAGTTGTGTTGTTTTTAGATGTAATACATACTGTTTCCATAAAATAAAAATATGTTATATTCATTTTTATTTACTATTTCATTAGTACTGAACAGTACTATACTTTAGTAAGTTTTTTTTTAAGTTCAATGGCCATTTTTAAATAATAATTTTTTTCTTTGGTATTTCCTGGTTTATATGAAAGAGTTTTGAAGTTTTAATAGCTATATTAGGTATTTCACTTTTATTGCAGTGTTGAACTTCTGCAAATAAATATCCAAGTAAAACTAAGAGAATAATTGTTTCTTCTCGAATTCATTTTTAAATTTCTAACAGGGTTAGAGAGTTTTTGAAATAAGGGTATAGAATTGATGGATACTTCCATCTCTTATTTGGACAACACTCAGTACCAAATGATCTGTATAAGAGGATTTCACTGCTCAGAATAGAATTTATGGAATGTGTAGATATGTAATATAAACGCACAACCTTAATGTGAAGTTTGAGGTTATGAAACAACATTTTAAAATAAAATCTCCAAGATATTTAGGTTTTATAACTGTAAATGATTTAAGACTGTAAAATCAGTACAGTTATTTTAGAAATGCATGACAAAGTCACCTCAAAGCTACTAAGTTCAGAAAATTTCACATTTTGATATTATACAAAGGACCAATTTTTTTCCATCCCAACATTTTTCCAATAAAGGATCTTACTAAGGCAAACATAAGTAATTCACACATCATCAGTTTCACTTTCCAGAAGAAATAGTAGTCTATTCCATTGAGTTGTAGTCAGGTTTGGCAGCGCGGTAAGCTCGATGAACTGAAAATCCAATCAAAATCATCAACGTAATCAAGGCCAGAGTGCTGCCAACAGCAAGAGGAATTGTTTCATTTACAACAAATATATCAGGGCCTTCCAAAATAACTTGAGTGCAGCGATATTCTGAAAATAATTCAAATTGGAAGCATATTTTTTAAAAATGTAAAGAAAAATAATCAAAATAAAAATAATTTTAATAACATTATAAAACACGCACAAAAATTTATCAGCTCATTTAAATAATTGAAAATCACTCTAGTTCATTTTATAGACACTATGAATATTATATCAAATTTCCTGTATAAATATTGTTAAACCTGAATATAGCTCTATTTAGACCATTAAGAAATATATTATGAGATATTCTTTCAACATTTTTGTGCTTTATATAAACCATTACTTTTGAATCTTCAATGTGCACACACATTTGACATCTAAAACATTGTTTTTTATCACATGTGATTCAAAAGTACCAATATTTGAAGCTATGGATTCGGAAAAAACCGCTATAGTTAATAATTTAATAACTTAAATTAGAATTTTAAAAAATACAGTAAACTACCGATTATTTGTTGGCAGCTTATCCATGGTGCGAAGTATAAACAGTCTTTCACTTTCAAAACAGAACATTTCAAAAAATTTTGCCAATGATTAACCCACTGTAGATAAATTCACCTACTTCAACTTAACAAGTGAAATATCTATCTTCAGACACCTATTCCTTTCTTCCCTCTCCTTTCCAATGACATCATACCTTTCAAGATCACACAAATCTGAATAGTAGAAATTGTTGAAACCACCTTACTTTTCATTCTACACTACTTACTGACTATTAGACCAACATTACTATTTGAAACCTGATTTTTAGATGCTTACTACTTTCTAATTTAGATCTACCCTACTTACTGATTTTTAGGTCCACACTTTTTAAACGTGTAATCCAGTGACTAGACCAGCTTTGGACATAAAAATTTCCTTCCCCTCTTCTATACAGTTTTGCAGAAACTTTGCTTGGTTTGTTTGCATGGTATCCTAGCACATGCATGTAATTCATGATTGCAATTATGCACAATTCTTTTTTTCACGTTTACATACACTTTTAGCATTTTTAACTATACTTCAAACATATGATAGAGCTGTTGAATTTTTACTCCATTGCTTAAATAGTATACAGGTGTACATATTTTGTGGATTATATGCGGAATTTGCTTATCAGTGGTGGTCGTGCCACCCTATTCCGTGAAGAATTGAGAACTTACTGTAAATAGCTAAACAGCTAAAATAAAAAATTAAATAAGGAGTCCGTGTGAAATTAGCTTCCAAAATTTAAAATAATTGAAAAATTTACAAGATGCAAAAGGATTGAAACCTCAAATATTGCGTGAAGCTTTGGGAGAAGCACAAGCTTGATGACGGAAATTTCCCAAAAATAATTTTATTAAATGAATAAAACAATGAAAATTAAGTTAAGTAAAAGTCTTAAACAAATCATTTATTTCACACTTCTGAAGTTGCTGCTGGTGTTTCAAAAAAAAAAAAAAAAGGTTCCCAAAAGAACTCTGCAAGAAACCAGTGCAAAAACTGCAAAAAAGACCAGTTTTTATAATGTACTTTTCTCAAAATAAATCACAAATTTAAGAATTAAAGATACATTTTAATGTTTCTTTAATTCTTGTAAAAATGTTTCATTTTCAAGTACTTGAAAAATTTCAAGCACTTGAAAATGAAACATTTTTTCAAGCAAGTTTCAAGGTTTCTTAAAAGCCTGTAAACCATGTAGAAGTATCTGTTTTGGCAAATGTATAACAACTCCCCAATAAAGAATTTTTTTTTTTGCTTATTTTATGACTATTACACAGATTTAACAAGAACCAGTTGCTTTAATGATTTTGCAGCTTTGCTTACATTGGGGCCAGAATTTGCAGCCTTTGAGTTACTACGACAACGTTTATCCAACCAAGCTATTGTGTCTTAATTAAAAAGTGACTTAAAGAAACCTCCTGGCAAAAAAGTGATTTTTGCAGACTAAATTGAGAACTTGGTTTTAGTTATTTTCGTTATTTTAAAACTAAAATTATCAAATATTGCATTTTTGGCTCCTACTCCTTCATAAAGATATAAATTTTTATCACAAGAAAATGCTACTAGAATCTGAGGAAGCAGTACTCAGATGAGGCAAGAATAGGCGAATATGGAGGATAAGGAGATGTTTTGACCCAGTCTCTTAATTTTTAAGAATTCATACAAATACATACCTTCACTGAATTTGTTATCTTCAATTTGGTATGGCTGCAGTCGTATTTCACTCAATTTAACAGTAGCTACTTGCTTTTTTTCTTCATTGTACAGCAGCACAGTTTCATGTCCTGGGCAGTAATAAGACCGACCCATTGGTGTTTCAAACAGGCTCAAATTTTTACTCATAGCAGTCATTTTTCCACCTTTAGAGAGCAAATCAGATAAAATAAGTTTTTTTTTTTAATTAATTCAAAAAGCCAAATTTCAAATGGACAATATAACAGTACTCGACACTAATTTCTTCCGAAAATTAAATCAATTTACACGTTGGAAAATACATATC
Source organism: Uloborus plumipes (assembly GCA_038373865.1). Taxonomy (NCBI): domain Eukaryota; kingdom Metazoa; phylum Arthropoda; class Arachnida; order Araneae; family Uloboridae; genus Uloborus; species Uloborus plumipes. Next base: position 25,304 of record JAXGGA010012211.1, on the reverse strand, counting down.
TTTCAAAAATACAATATGTAATCAATTAAAATTATCGAGATTAATCAGAAATATGCCCAACTCAATCATAAATAAAATGAGCTAGATGAAATAACGATAAAACTAAATAAGATATTTAAACACAAATGATCTCAAGAATGCCCTTTAATTACACTTCATTTTGCAGTAAACATACTCTAGATTGAAAAAAAATATATATATATATATAGTAATGAATGTACCCTATTTCATTTTTATTTATGTATTTTTTAAGATACTAGAAATATAATACAAAAAGTATACAAATCTTAATAATATAACAATGTTTTAAAAGTATAAAATAAAGTACCTTTCCATTAATTTCATCCAACTGGAAAACCTGAACACGAACAGGAATGCAAATCTGTGGATTTCAAATAAACAAAACTAAAGAAGTAAAGAAAGGAAGGAAAACAAATGAAGCATGCAAATAAAAAAACAAAAATTATAAAATATAATTTGTTTTGCATGCCAGCTGAAAACATAAATCAACGTTATTTTTTAATAGATTTTTTTTTTTTTAACAGAAAGCAAAGTTAGTTTTTGATGAAAATATGTTTAAGATTGCCGAATCTTGTACTATGGTAATGATAAGTGAAAATAATAATTGCAAATAAAAAAATAACTAAATATTTTAGAAAATAAAAATAGGTGAAAATGTGCTTTGGGTTGGGGTGCTTTGGGTCCCTGCTTGGCGCATTTTCAAAAAGTGGCCAACTGGCGCATTTTTCCTTGTTGTCTCGCCGAGTTAAAAGCTCTGAGAGATATTACGCAAATAGCCAGGGTTACTACGCCTATCGCCCATTCGGCGAGAAAAGGGACCTAAAGCACAGATTAACCAAAAAATTTAATCGAGTAAAAAAATGACAAAATATAACAAATGACGAATTATTAAATTTTACGGAAGAGCCATGCAAAGGCTTTATGTATGAAAATCTAAAATTTTGTGTGCTTTTCCAGTCTGAAATTTATTTATACAACTTATATAACTTTTTATAACTAAACGGATATTTACAAGCTATCAAATTATATATGCAGTTATTAACTGACATATCACTGGTGTGATACTAAGAAAAGAGTTTTTTGTCCGTTCTGTCTGGGACTATTACACTGAACCTACAAAATATTACCACAGCACCGAGGATTTCAGTAGACCAAAAACTCCCTTTCAGACAGTAGCTCCGGAACTTTTCCCTGGGGCTGTCAGCAAGTTAAGCAGTTGTCATTTCTTCAACCCATGAGGAAAAGAATGTTCTCATCACAGGAAGACAAGAAGAAGTATTGTCCATGTCTCTTTTCTACTCACAACAGACAATTTGAGTATAGCATGTACCTCAGGAGAAAACTGAGCAGACAAGCTACATATGCCACCTTGTCCTAAATTCCTAAGCGGAAGGTTTGGCGAGGTGTAAGGCCCCTTAAACAACACATGGCAAACTTGGGATGCTGTAGCTTGCATTTTTTTGACACTTGAAGTGATCTCTGCAGTATGATTACATTCATAAGCCCACCTCATTTAATGACGTAAAAAACGAAATCTTTAAACTTTTTATAAATCAATATCTTAACTATATATTGCTGTCTTTTTGTTTTCCCTAATATCATAATTTAATTTTCAATGCATACTGAATAATTTTATATGAAACATTTTCAAAATGATGTATTTAAAATGCATGAAAATGCTATGGTGAGTCACTGCAAAAAGGGGGAAAGGGGGTAATTAGTTCTTAAAATTAGTGAATGATTGTAAATAAGCTTACGATTGAGAGCCCCATCAAATAGTTTGTTGGATGTATCATAGTTAAGCTGTATGGAAGTCATAGCCCAACTATCTTCAGATATCTGAAAATAAATATGATAGCTATATAATTGGAGGAATGCTTATACATAAAATAAATGACTGAGATCATTTTTTTTTTTTTTTGTGAAAAAGTAGGACATGGTAAGGTAAGTTAAAAAAAACAACCAACTTTTAAAAAGTTCTTGAAACAGAGATTTGAATACAAAAACTCATAAATCTTGACTTAACAGGAGTCTATTTTTCTTTGAAACTTGAGACATTTCAACTATTATACAGTGTAGCCAATAAAGTAAAATTTTGACCAATAGATAATAACAACTGAAAAATTGAATTTAGTTAAGGATAGTTGACTCATTAAAGCCATATTTTGTTAACAATAAAAGTATTTCAACTTCTTTTTAAAACTGTTTTACACTAGTCCATTACCCTCCAAGTGCTTCTTAAAAATCATTTTAATAAATGGATTTTTTAAAATGTATGATTCAACTGTTGTAATATTTAAGACCAAAGAAATACAGTCGAACTTTGCTATTTCGGATATGCTTAAACAAACTACTGCTAAAACCAACTACATTCTCCCTCCTCATATTCCATTTTGTTCCTTAACATTCCTTAGATAAGACTAACTATAGCTAAGAGGAATAGATTTTAAAGATCCATTAAAGTTTGCTTAAACAAGGTCCGACTGTATTGACAAGCAGAGTGTTCTCATTACTACTGCTCGGACGGAAGCACCCAAATGATCAACATTGCACAATTTTTAAAGATTTTTTTTTTTTAATGTTGATTTATAAGAATAAAAAAATCTTATTTTCACTTAAATTAAGCACTTTTATTTTCTTATACCAAGATTCAACCAAATCACTTTCTTGTTAAAATAAGTTTTCCATTATTCTGATTCTTACATTTCTATGCTTTCAGAATTACAGTGGATATTACGTTATCCGTTTCGTACACAATTTCGCTTCCGATGTCATTTTCTCCTGGTCCTTGAAAAAATTCATACTGATAATGTTAAAAGATTCCAGATTTTGCGTGTTTCTTTTTCAAAAAGTCCACTTAATATTCTTTCACAAACAAATAAAAATCATTTTTTATCCAATGAGACTTACACAAATCATATTTTAACGATTTTTTCTCCAAATAAATTAGTTTTATAGCTATTTAAAATCACTCTGACATTTTTTTGTTCTGCCTTATGCCCTAAGTAAAAGGGGTATCCTACAATTGTCCACATGTGATCTTCCTTCACAGAAACTAAACACCAAATCTGATGCCACTCTTCTTCTTGATATTGTCCCAGAAGTCGATGCCGCTTGTATCGTCTATCACATCACATCACAAGTTCTCTCAGTATCAGTTTAGTACGAGTAAAACAATAAAGACAAAGATGAAATAATGGAAGCTGTCCCCAAAAGCTCTAACACTTTTTTTTTATTTTTATGTAAATGCCAACCAAAAGGATATTAGCAAAATTTCTCAGTATAGAATATGATATAGATGAAATTATCTAAAATTAGAAAGTAAGTAACGATCACACATTTTCCCTCTAGTTCATCGTCTGGGTGTCAATTTCTAACTAATATGATTAAATTATGAACCCCGTCCCCGATTTCACGTTTTCTCACTTGGTACGTTTTTTCACAGGTCCGACAGAAAATGTAAAATTGGGGTTCCACTGTGGTTTATAAAATCAATAAAGAAACAGCTATTTTCCAAAATTTAAAACCAGAAAATATTAAAAAAAATCCACATACTTTTGATAACAACATATTGAAGATAACAGTATCATGTTTATCTGATGCAAAAGATATAATTGGTGGTGTACAACTTCCTTTCCACTTTTCAACATTAGGAACTGGAACTTTAATATCCTAAAAGAGAGAGAAAGAAAATTATGTGTGTTGAAATGTTGAAGCTCATTTATGCAAACTTAAAACTGCTTAAATAATATTTCAATAAACACACATAGACAGGCTTGTTTCCAACAGATGTGCAACAAATGTCTCACACACAAGTAGTAAAATTTAGGGGAGCCAAACATGCTTCAATTTGACAGTAAACACACCAAAAGCCAAAAAAAAAAAGAGCACAAAAGAAAACTTTCATGTAAGTATGTTTTGCGGGAGTATTAAGCATTTTTCATAGCTTATAGGAAGTTTGTACAAGTCTGTCTACAATGAGATCTTCAAGCAACTGTTATTTATTTACTTCAAGATAAATGGCTAACATTTTTTTTTAACTTTTTTTTGTCATAACAGTCAACATACAAGGTGCATTCAAGTTCTAAGGCCTCCGATTTTTTTTCTCCAGACTGGAAAGACATAGAAACATGTGCATTGTTTTAAAATGAGCGCGCATTCTTTGTGAAAATATCACAGAGATGGCAACACTATGGGACAGATGGAATTTTAGCACCAGTCGCGAGAATGAGAACTGTTTTCGATACTTGAAATGGCGACGTTTTCCTCACTTGAACAGCGTGCAATCATTCGTTTACTGAATTTGCGTAGTGTGACACCAATTGAAATTCATCGACAGTTGAAGGAGACATGTTGTGATAAAATTATGGATGGGTCGAAAGTGAGTTTGTGGGTACAACAATTTAATGAAGGCAGAACATCGTGTGAAAACAAACCGAAACAACTTCGGGCTCTCACAAGCCGGTCTGACGACATGATCGAGAAAGTGGAGAGAATTGTTTTGGGGGATCACCGAATGACTGTCGCACCCACGAACACACTTTCGACCCATCCATAATTCCATCACCATATGTCCCCTTCAATTGTCGATGAATTTCAATTGGTGTCACACCACACAAATTTAGTAAACGAATGATTGCACGCTGTTCAAGTAAGGAAAACGTCGCCATTTTGAGCATCGAAAACAGTTCTCATTCTCGCGACTGGTGCTAAAATTTCATCTGTCGCATAGTGTTGCCATCTCTGTGACATTTTGACAAAGAAAGCGAGCTCATTTTAAAACAATGCACATATTTCTATGTCTTTCCAGTCTGGAGAAAAAAAATTGGAGGCCTTAGAACTTGAATGCACCTCGTATATTCTAATAACTAGTAACTACTACCCATCATTACATATTTTCAAATAATAATATATTTACCTGCTCTCCTTTCTCAGTCGAATAATAAATTGTAATAATGCCTTGAAACTTGGCAAGAAGACATATATTTTCACTATCAGAGGTCCAAACAGCAAAGGTATCTTTTGGAGCTTCATTAATTATATCTGGTTCTAATGAGAAAAAAAAATCATTAAGTTATTTATTAAAATGTAAATGTAGATAAATGACAACCCATGCATAATTTTTTCAAAAGAAATGCAGTTAAAAAAAATCATAGAAACTTCTGACATCCCATGAATATGTACACACACATAACTATAGTGCATACAATTATAAAAAATTATTTTTGTGCTATTTCACTCCTTGGAAAGCTACTGTTTCACCCTTTCCAAGCTCTTTTTCCTTTCAATTTTTTGGTTTTGTAGAGGATAGAGCATATTATTGTATTATCAATAGCAAATGGAAACTGACTAGCTAAGCACAAGTTTTTCAGTATTTATTCTTGCTGTCTTTTGTAAAAAAAAAAAACTTCTCAAAAATAAATAAATAAATGAATGAAAATAAAATAATAATAATAAATGTCATTAAAAATCTTTTTTTTTTTTTTGCTTACAGTGCACATTTAATCATTAGAATGATCATAGGAAAGAGAAGTGGTTGAGAAGTCAATACTGTTTTTATTTAGTCTATTTATACTCTGATAAAATTTTGATATCCTCCCCTTTAAAATAGGAGGGGAAACTGAAACAAAACTCACAATGAAGATACTCAACAAAAAGGACAATGAAATTATATGTATAAAGTTAACAAAGTAAATTCCAAGAAATGGTAAATTCCCAGGCAGTTTCAAAGAATAAATTGTAATAATATAATAATGCATAGTAGTTAACTCCAATTAAGTTCAGTTAACATTTTGTATAGCATTGTATAGACATTCTTCTATAACAGTGGTGCCCAACCAGAGGCCCTAAGGCTATATGTGGCCTTCAAAACAGATCCGTGTGGCCATTTGTTTGTTCAAAGTAAGGAATCGATAACTACTTTCGGAAGCTTCTCAAAGTAGCTGTGAATTGTCTTAAACAATCCAGGAGCAACCCTCATATAGTAGCCTTCAGTCAGAACACTTCTCCACTAAACCATCACTGAATTTTTTTCCTTTTTTGTATTTTAGTGCCCCAATCAATAGGCAATTTGTCAAAATGTTATAAATTTTCAGCCAAATATTCAGAAATTGGTTTCTAGAAAGCAGATAAATTTCTCATTAACAAAATCACCATCAAGTAATATGGATAGGTGCAACTTTCAGTTCGTAATTTTCTACAGTTTTCTATGTTATTAAGAAAAACTTTTAAGTTTTACACTGTTCTAGCCTGCAAGATTCATTTTAATATGAGATGTGGCAACCAGCAAAAAAAGGTTGGGACCACTATATTCTATACAGTTGAGAGACAGGTTTTGACTACTGTTAGAAAATTGGCTCATTTAGTTCTGGACAACTTCTCCTCTTTATTGTCTTGATTACATTTCCCTTACACTCGGTAAATTTTAAACAAGAACAATTTTTTTTCATTACAGTTCTCTCGATACTTTACTTTTAAAATTCTTGGTATTACTTAAATAGTTAAATATGCAGATCATTACAGCAAAGTTACCGGTAACTGGGAAAAGAGCACTTTTTTCACCTACAAAGATTTTTTTCTTCTACTTTTTCCTTTTCTAACAGATCATAAATTGCTGTTTCAACTTTCAACTGATTCTGCCCAAACTGTTTTATCAGAATTATATTTGCATTAAAATAACTAAACATTTACTTTTCTTACACTTTAAAGCATTCAATAAGTTTAACTAATTTTGTGTAACTTTTCTGTTTACATAAAAATAGACATAAGCAAAGTTAGCTTTATTTACTTTTCATTTTAATCATAATAAGACATTTTTCAAGTTGAAATTCAATGTGAATTTTATTTAAACAAAACTTTATTTAAAAAACAAGCATTAACTTTTATAAGAAAACAAATTGTAAAAAATCAACGTTATAATGCATAAATTGCAAAATATAATGCATATATATGTTCTGAGATCACTACAAAACCAAGTTTTACAGCAAAAAAAATTTAATTACACTAAGCGCACAAAAGTACACTTTAAAAAATTATATATTAAATGGACAATGTCAAGAAATATTATTAAATGGAAAGACTACACTAAACATTTTTATTTGTGGTTTACCTTTGCTATTACTTGATTCTGGAGTTGAAAATTCAGTTGAGGTCTCTCTAACCTAAATTAATAAAGAATTTTTTCAAAAATGCTAACTTTTTGGAAAGAATTAAAGCAAAATTTAAGGAAAATAACACCGAAAGTCATAATTTTTATTGGAAATACACACACATAGGTACTGTATACATACAAACATTCATAAATAGTTTTTCTGCCCCCAGACTTTTTTTTTTCACACACCCCTTTCACATCCAGACGTAACATTCTTAATTCTTATTTTCTTACTTCAAATTTATTTTTCTCATAGTCTGCAAAAGGTGTATCGATATTAATTATCAATGACTTCTGTCTACTACAAGGGGTCATTGTTTTAAGCTGTTAAAATCTCAGGCTAATCTGGAAATTCGAAAAAATTACTATTTTAGCTGGGAACTTGGAACAGTTTACCAGGAGGGGCAGTAAGGAGCAATGGAGTAGATAGCTTCAAGAGGGCCATTGATCTTCATTGGGGTCTATAATTTGACTAGGACCAGCCCAGTTGAGCCCAGAGCCTGCTGCTGGTTGTCACATTTGCAGTCGTATTTGTATAAAAGAAGCACTACGTAGTTCAAACTTTCATTACAAGCATCCTATACTCCATTTGATAATACCCTGAAAATTAAAATTCCATTTTAAGAGATAGGTTCCTCACAGATTATCTTCTTCTTGTTTAGTCAAATGTAAATGCACAAAACATTTGTTTGTTTAGATTGCAAGCATCAAATACACAAAAGGTAATTTGTACCAAATGTTCTCTGAACAGGAATAAATATCGAAAAATACGTAACTGTGAGCTAACTGACATGGATTTGAAAGGTAGTATCATGAATGAATATCCATCTTAAAGGTTGCATGAAAAATATTAAAATAATTTCAAGAGAAAAAAAAGTTCAAAATATTAGTGTAAAGGAAATTAGTAAGAAATTTTATCTGAATTCTTTGTTATACTCAAAATTCACAACTGCATGTCTACAAACAACTGATGGGTAGAAAAATTATTTTTTGTTTTCAGCAAGAACTAGTTGTTAATGCTGCAATACTGGGTCAGATATAATTAACATGTTAAATTTTGACAAATTCATAAATGATTTCTCTCACTGAAATTGGATGAAAACTTCCTTTTTTTAGTTAATATAATTTTTTACACATATTAGATTTTATAAAATTCACTGTAATGTATAATTATTATTATATTCAAACAGTAAACAATATCGAAACTGCTATCTGCATTTTATATTAAAGGTCATAAAACTTTTAATTACAGGTGTAAGGGAGACCTGTGTAGTGTGCACTTATGGATGTCTTTTTTTCCATTAGCAAATACGGAGTTATTTTAAATAGAATCTGGTTAAAAATGTAGAACTGACATGCACGCACTGTCAAACTAATCACCATGTCATTGGGATTAAGATACATGATTGAAAGAATTAATTTCATCAAATAACGAGTTTAAGAAACTTCAAACTGCCCCAGGTAGCAATGGGGCGGCAGCAAGAAGCTCCTTGAGGGGGTTGGCCAGCTTAAAAATAGATAACTCTGATATTTGGAAATTAAAATAAGAGCAACCATAATTGATCTTAATTTCATATAGACAGTTAGTTATAGATATATAAAATAAATTGTTGATGAAATCTGTATTTTGAAACATAAAGGAATAACAATAGCTTTCATTATTTAAGTTTAATTTTGAGTTTCAAGGGAGGGGTCTGGACCCAGAAACCACCCCCTTTCTTATGCCATTACTAGGTGGAAGACACTATTGTACCAACGGTCATTAGTAAGTGTACTGAAGGACATTTCTTAAATGATTTAGTTTCACTTTGTAATGAGTTGAAACAAGAAGCAGGTTGAATTTTTATAAAAGAATCAATCTCCGGTGCTCTTGAAGGGGGTCATAACTTTTAATGAAGTATTAAAATTAGCTCCAACATACATATGTGGACAGGATCAAAATGAACTCTAATTTGAAATGGGTACATGCATTCTCAATACCATTCATGCAGATTACAGCAATTACATTAATCAAAGTTAGTTAACTAGATTTCTTATCAACCTAAAAATATGAAATAATTTTAATTTAATAGATGGTTAAGTCACTTTATAAAACTATTATGCATTCAAAAGTTAGCTAATATGAAAAATTACTGTAATTATTTTTAAAATGAAAACTTTAGCTGTCTTTGAAAACATCTTACACATACTTCAGACGAAATAGTTGTGTCTTGCTGTTCAAGAGGCTTTTCTTCATCTTCTTTTACATCTTTCAAAACTGAAATTACATTTTCTACAATGTAAGGAAACTTTCTTCCTAGTTTCTTCTGTTTTTGGCGCCATAATTTATCAAAATTTTCTCTAGAAAAGGCAGATACTCCTTTTATTCTATAGTATTCCTGAAGCAATTTCATTACTTCCTCCTTCTTTTGCTTTCCATCAAACTCTTCTTTAACCTCATAATTTTCCTCCTTTTCATCAGATAATTCTTTTTCAATCTAAGAATAAAGATTAAAAAATCAGCCATATAATTCCAAATCTTAACCCATTAATGCCTGACCTCTTTTTCCAAAAATATTTTGAAAACTGGTTTATATGGTGTAGTGTTTAATGGACAGGAAAAATAATCAAAAAAAAAAAAATTTCATGTAAAAAATAATTTTTTATTAAAAAAAGAAAAATCGTCACTAAAAAGAAACGCTAGGCACCAGAGGGTACACGGTACATACTTTTTTCATTATTTTTTTTTCTGCCTACGATACATTTTAAAAGACATTTTATAAGAAGAAATAAAAGGAGCAATTAACATAAACTGGGAAGCTGAGAATAATTTTTGAAACTTTTGTTTTTGAGATTGTGAACGATGTAATTCTTGATAAAGATTATAAAAAAACGGCTACAGAACGCACTTTACAATGGCTATGTGCTACAATCTGTTAATAATAAATTAAAACAATACCAAAATACTAGTTGAACACTATTGTTAGGTTGAAATGTTCATTTTTGGTAAATTCAGACACATTTTTTGGATTGTCCCTAAAAAGGGATGCTAGGCATTAATGGGTTAAAATTAAACCTTAATTTTGTTGTTTTATTGCACTTGTTTGCGTTATTTTTTCTAAAAAGTTTTAATATATGATTTTAGCAAGTAGTTATTACTAGGATTTTAAATAATTTCTAATTAGTTCAAAAAATACAAATTACAGTCAAGCCCACTGAATGGAATAGACAAGTACGTAAAAAATTATCCAAATAAATGGGATATTCCATTGTCTGGGATCAAAATGACAAATTACAATGGTTTGAGACATCTAAAATCTTTTACATTACATTTTAAGAGGGATATTCTATTAACCGATATTCCAGTGAACCGGATTGACTGTATTATGTGAACCAACATGTGAGAAGAGAAAGGATAGAGGAAGCAAGCACTAATTTGTACCAGGATTAGTATACTACAGGTATGAATGTTTGAGTTATCATTTAGTTTACATCTACTTTGAAAATATAGGGAGTTTCTTTGAGATAGGGGAAGGAGGAGGAAGGCACCACTTTTTTACCAGAATCTGCGCATCTCTGGCTTCATTGTGGGCCCTGGTTATACTTCTATGAATTCCAAAACAATGTCTTTGTTCATTCAGCTCGTTTAATTCTTATACCATGCTAATGAGTGCATAATAAGCACGAAACTGCAGTCCATGGTTGGAATAAACGAGCTGGCGGTGTATTGCAATGGCTTTGTTGTCTATTTTCAATGCCTTACTAGAGTTTATGCTGCTAAATGATTCTTTCTTTCAGACCAGCCTCGTCATTTAGGGGAGCAGGGGGGGGGGATTGCCCCCCCCCCCCCCGGCTTTGAGAAATCAATGTATTCACATATAAGTGGGCGTGGTTTTTGATGTTTTCCAGTGAAATTGCATTGCGTTTGGACCCTTCCACCCCCTTGGAAAGACTTGAAATGACGTCCCTGTTTCAGACATCTTATTATTAACACAAAGAACTCAAAACTTTTATAACAAACAGAAGCAGTACGTGCAATACACCGCCAGCTCGTTTATTCAAACCATGGACTGCAGTTTTGTGCTTATTATGCACTCATCAGCATGGTATAGGAACTAAACGAGCTGGAGGCAAAAATCCTCTCATAGAGCAAAGAGAGCCAACAAAAACTAGTAACTAATGTGAAAATTAGATTATCAGCGAGCGACCGCACGTGGTACGGTACAACTCAAAAATTTTAAGTTTATTTCATCATTTCAAAAAAAAGGAATTTTTAACTTACTGTTTTTAAAAGCAAATTTGATTTTACCAGAGCAGAAAAAATGAACACTTTTACTGCAACTCAATCTGTACTTTAATAACAGCTAAGTTAACTAAATTGTTTTTGCCCACGTAAGGCATATAACATTTTCAAAAACAATTTTATTTTAATGAATGAACTAAGTAATGAACATGAAACACAAAAGAATACCTTTTCAAAAAGTACATTGAGGAAATGCACTGGTTTTCTTGCTTTTTCTGAATCAGTCAAGCTTTGCTCAACTTCTTCAGGGATATCTTCTTCAGTATCTTCAGACGAATCAGTTGATGTATCCAGTTCTGTTTGTTCAGGTGTTTCAATATTTTCCTCTTCAGCATTTTTTCCTAGTAGCTCCTTCTCTGTAGCTGTATCGAATTTATTTCGTCCTTCATCTGATTTTTCTTCTTCCGGAGATTCAGATTTGTCATCTTTATCTTCATTCCCGCTTTCAACAGGATTACCTACAAAATTAATTCAGCAATAAACAATTACGTAAAAACATTGCTTGATCACCCCATTCATTAAAGGACTTTCATCTAGTACAATAGACCTCTGGTCGCAGTGCTTGGTTCGTTTGGATCCCCCTTTCTCTCATTTCATTTCAAAGGACTATCAGAAAAAAAAAAACCATCACTTAGAAGAAATTAATTATTCAAAAAATAGCACTTTAAAGAGCCCTTTGCACCAGGTCGATGAAATAAAGCATTTTGAAGGACTTGTAGAAACTCTACATGAACATTTTACCGCATACAGTATCCATAAGAAACAATATTAGATTTTTCACTGACATAGTGCACTGAAATAGATTTTTCTTCACATTAATAGAGATTATATCTGTAAAATAACATAAATTCAGGTTTATAACACCATCACCACACAAAATGCCAGCCTTGATTTGGTAATGGGTCTTTTAAAATGACTATACATGATCGCAACGACTGGTTATAGTAATTTACATGAAAGTGAGAACTGAGTGAAATACATATTTAATAATAATCACTAAATATCTCAAGAGAAAAAATGCCTTTCTCTTTCAAAAACTGCAATTTAACTTCTCATACGAAAATTCAGGGACGGATACAAGGGAGGGGCGATTGCCCCTTTCTTGAGGAACACACCACAGGGACATTTTCAATATTGATATTTAAAAAAGCATTTTTAGTCTTAGTTTAATGCTAGCAGTAAGGAGGTTTAGGACTCTCTTCAAGATGCGTTTCGCAATTGAAGCTCAAAGTATGTGAAGTCAACATTTATAAATCAAGATGTCTGGTAAAGGATACGTAATAAAATTAATCGCCACTCCCTTGAAACATTTCAAGATCCACCTTTGCAAAAATTAAGCACTGTACAAAAAATATGAACACATAGGGACAAATATTACAATCTTAAAACATTATGTTAAACAGTCTACAAGAAAATGAATTATAGATTGCAAGATTGTTGACACTTACATTGGAAATCGCTGCACAACAAGAGAAAGATACACACAAAGAAACACAAATTCTTTAAATGTAGCATGTTTAAGAAAAATTCTACGAAATTTTCAGGACAACACGAAGACAATTCGCGTAAAAAAGGGCAAACGGTGAATTTCGATCTGTCGCAGTTACATTACACTTTGTTACATTTGGCGCAATTGCGTCAAAAAGATAAGAGACATATCCGCACTAGGCCTCTCCTTTTCAATGCACAGGCGTGGGCACGATAGAGAGCCCAAGAACTTTTCCTCCCTCCCACTAACGTTACCAAAGATTCGGGGAAAATTGTGTCTTAAAAAGTAGCGTCAAAAAATTTCGGGCAAAGCCCCCTTCACTAATTATTGAAAACCGACAAAAAATTTTGAAGCCAAAATGTCAAAAAATTGTCAGCCCCCGTAATGTTACATATTTCTAACATTCAGATCTATTAATGACAGGTTTTCTCTATCTTAAAACCCTAAACCCTCTGGTACAGTGGTTATGCAAACACATAATTAGAAGGAAAAAAAATAATGAAAATTAAGTATGAGTGATAAAAATATTGCTTAGGAACATCTGAAAAATTGTATTGCTAATTTTTTTTTATTTCGGCAGAAGATGCTTGTATTTCAAACAATAAAAATATCAGAGTAGAAATAGGAAATTTCACTGCGGAAAACCAAAACAGAGTAATGTTTTTGGAAAAGAAAAACTAGAGGTGGATTTTCCACAACAGTTTCACTTAAAATTTGCAGAGGAAGGTAATTAAAAAAAACAGAGATGGGCAATTCCACGTGACTCACGTTACCATTTTACGTGATTTTACAAAAGTAAATGCTATATATTAAAGAAATAACATGTCTGGTATAAATGAAGCTCTTTACAGTCATCTAGGATGTAGTGAGAACCTAGGGATGTCAGCACTTTAAATCTTAACAAAAATAGATAGTATTTAATCCTTAATTTAACATCGTGACTCACGTTACAAAAATAAGAGGAACGCAAGTGTTTTGGATGGCTAAAAAATGAGGATTTTTCCTCTTTCCGAATACTAAAATTGAGAAATCGTTTTTTATGGAAGAAAACATATTTCTAAGTTATGATATACACAAAAATAAAGTTCATTCTACAGTCATTAATTGAGTTAATCTGTATTTTGAGTGTGACTCACATTACAATGTTTCGTGACTCACGTTACTTTTCCCGTTTCAGTCTTTTTCTTAACATCTAGTTTTGAAAATTTTGTTGAGACTTCACTTAAATTCAAAAAAAAGTTTTTGTTTAATACCTTGTTTTATTTGGTTGATCAGTTTTAAATAGAGTAAAACCTCTTAACCCACCAATAATTTTCATATTATCTTACTACTATTATATATGCGAAAGTTTGTATGGATGGATGGATGGATGTATGGATGGATGTATGGATGGATGTATGTTTGTTCCTCTTTCACGCAAAAACTACTGAATGGATTTTGATGAAACTTTTACCATAATGTAGCATATACATCAGAATAACACATAGGCTATAATTTATAACGATATTCAAAAAAGTTCGATCGGTAGCGTCTTTTTCATTCCAATTTAAGGTACATATTTCTCATAAATCAAAAGGCATTGACCAAACTAACTCAGTATTTAGTGTATCATCTCAACTCCCTGTCGAAAGCTAAAATTGCGGGCATCATTTCTTCTTTCCGTATTTAATGTCCAAGGCTTTTCTCAAGTCAAATCATGAAGGTTTTTTTTCCAGCTTCATGGGGAATATCCAGGCTTTTACCATGATTTGTATTTAAAACGTTTTGTAGTCTTAGTTGTGTAAGTAGAATATTTATCCTTAAGCAATGTGTTTTTTAATGTGCATTGCTGCGTGAAAATATTATTTTTTTAGAATAAATTGTATTCCTTTGTTAGTAAATTGTTGACTGTATCAATTATTTTCACAAGTTTCGTGAATTTGTCGGTCCTGCTTAATCGTCTAACGGATAAACGAATAAAATATCCTGGAACTAGATATTTCCCATGCCATAGACGCAATGCTAAAGATTCCGCTTAATCGAATTCTCCGCTTAATCAAATAATATTTCTTGGAACCGACAGTATTCGTTTGAGCGGGGCCGACAGTATGTGTTTTAGTGTTTTAGAGTATCGGTAATGTAATCGCTTGAAGAGATTGGCAACTAATAAATGGATTAGGTTCAGTATTTTCCACTTTAATGGAACTTTAAATACAATTTTACAGTATTTTTAAAAATTTGTTGGCGTTGATTGGGCGGTACTTACAATTGGTCACTTAGAATACAATCGAACAGGTATCTTGCCGAATTTGTTGCAAAAATATTATAATAACTAAGATTATGGGTAATGTTTTCCACTGACGCCAGTTCTGGCGCCAAAGACTATGTAATAATACTTTACTTCTTACGATATAACTAAAATAAAACGATTGTTGTCTGATATTTGTAGATTGCGCCAAAATCTTAATCATCGAAATAATACTCCCACAGTTGAAGAAAAGTTGTTTTTTTTTTTTTTTTTTTGGCCGATTCCGTACGTTGTCATTAAAAAACTTTTGAAACTTACGTCAAAGCAGAAAGTAATCCGCATACGAAATTAATCAGACCCCAAAACTAAAATTACCATTAATTTGTGTTTTTCGCACAAATAATTGTCAAATGCTCCCTACTAATTTCGAAATCACTTAGGACAAAAACTTTTAGCGTCATTTCATGGTCAGCAATATTTTCTTAGCATTAAATGACAATTTTTCTTTGACAAAAATTACTGGCTTAATAATACCTAAGCATATTTGCATAAAGTAGGGAGGGGAGAAAAATTATCCTAGGTATCCCAAAACAGTTACCGCAAATTTAGCGACATTTTAAATCGTCAAAGCGGTACGTTTTGAGTTCTTTTAGTTTGGGGAAAAAAAGCGATTATAAATTGTTTCTCAATATTTTTACTGGCCCAGGCAACGCCGGGTGTTTTTGCTAGTTGTTAATAAAATTACATTAATGTACTAGGCATGAAATGGTGAAAAAAATAGGGGGTGGGGATTATAGTGAGCACTTTAATTTAGAAGTGTTCTTGTTTTAAATTTATTTTTCAACTATAAGATGACATTTAACTCAAGACTTATTCTTTGAAAATTAGAGATTATCTGAAATCATTGTGCTAAGGATAAAAGTACCGTCACATTAAAAATGTTGTCTATATGTGTATATTCATTCAAAATACTAAAATTAAATTATTAATATCAACTTAGAGGAATATTATTGTTGTTATTAATTTTTACCAGCGGGTGACCGAGCTCCGCTCGAAGAAAACAGGTATCAAAGCTAACTCGAAGATTTAAATTTTCAATTGTGATTTATCAAAACAATACATGCCATAAGAAAATTTGTGAAACCATTGGTGAAAAGATAACGGTTAAAGTGCACCATTGTAAACTATTCTAAACAAAGTTAGAGTTTGGAAAGGGAACTATTCTATACAAAGATAAAGTTTGAAAAGTCACAGGAAATAAAATGTAATTGATAATAAAAAACTATACAATTAAAGAAATGGTACAAAGTGAGCAGTGTAAAGATTAAAGTGTGTTGAAGTTCAATATTTTTGACAAATTTATTTGGAAAAACCAAACCTCGTGATTCCTCGTGACCAAAAACCCCAGACCCCCAAGTTTACCGGAGTTAATTAATTCTGGGGCGATTTTCGACTTGGCAACCATTCCTCGTATTACCCCTAACGTATACCAGAGAACCGAGCCCGCTCGGTTAAAAAAAAAAGAGGTTTGCAAACTCGTGTTTTTTCTATAAACTTGAAAAGCATTTTTGAGCCTTTGGTTGCAATTACGCATTCAAAACAGCCGTAATTTATTTTTAAAAACACAACCCTATTTAATCCATGCTCACCGTAAAATCACACCTAATTTCATTTCATTTGGCGCCGAAGGCGCGGGAGGGGTTGATGAGAATGGATGCAGTCTCCAGTACGCATTTGGTTCCAGTTGGTTTTGACTTTCACTTCACTTTACACTCCAGGTCACCCCCCCCCCCGTACATACCACAACTCGATTTTTTAACCGGGACGGGGCCCTGAAGAGCGCTCTGTTCATTTTTGAAGAAGGCACAAGGACCGAGTAAACCCTTGGCCCAGCACACCTCAGAGGTTTCGTTTCACTTGGAGGATTTTGTGACCACGAACATTTTTAACGTCCCCCAGCAACCATTGATGAAGACGGTGGACCTTTGATCGGCGGCTATATGATCGACCCGAGACCCCCCGGTTACGAGTCCGACGACTTACCGATTGGACTACCGCGGCCTCAAGCCCCTATATAGACGAGCCGACGCATCAAGAACACTACTTTGGATCCGGCGCGTGTGTGAGGATTGTCTTTTCTGGCCAGTTATCGCTTTTTGGTAACTTTTTACGTAAATTTAACAAAGCTTTCAATGTCCCGAAACTTTACTCTGGTAACCCTAATTCCTCAACAATGAAAAATGAAAGCGAAAGTTAATGAGTTGGATCCAAAGTGGTGAAACTTCAGCTTGATGGCGTCGACCTGTCTATATAGCAGCTCTACCGCGGCCCATACCCAATTCTAACTTTATTTTGATCGATCTCTTTTAGATTTCAAAAACAATATCAATTCTAACGTGTTGCCATAAATTATTTGCCAAATACCAGAAAAATATAAATTTACGCTGATGTGATTAAATATGAAATCCATTGTTAAAACGTGGTTGCTATGAAACAGTAACAAAAAGAGTAATCATAAAGAAAATGGCGTAGTAAGAAATCTTCTCAAACTTTTAATGAATCCTATCTGTAACTCCGAACTTTTCGACCGTAGCGCTTCAAAACCGGCGCCAATCGATTCCTCGTGGCCAAAAACCCCAGACCCCCAAGTTTACCGGAGTTTATTAATTCTGGGGCGATTTTCGACTTTACAAACATCTCTCGTATTATAGTATAGGATTTATCCTTTGATATGTATAGGCCGTTTTTGCTGTTGGCAACAGGAAAATGGGGCATTTTGATGCTTTGTCTTGTAAACTATAATCTTTTTACTTCCTTTTACGTAGTAAAGGAAGTATTGTGATCGCGAAAAAAAAATCACTCAAATTTGAGTCTAAATTTTGATTTTGCTCACCCCCGAATGAATGTTCAGTAGTTTTTTCGACCTGTCAGCACGTGCATATGTGCCTACCAACATATAAGCCGCCGAAAAATCCTTTTCAACCACCCCCGAGTTAATTACGACGAGTTTTCTCGTGACGTCTGTATGTACGTGTGTGCGGATGTATGTATGTATGTGGGTCGCATAACTCAAAAACTATATGCCGTAGAAGCTTCTAGCTTGGTATGTAGGCTCTGAGGATGGTCTAGTTGTGCACCTCCCCTTGTGGTTGCATTCGAATGTTCCCAAGAGGGTGTTTTACCCCTTTTTTGAGGTAAATCAGTGTTAATTTCAATGCAGACTCAAGTGATATTAATTGACACGACCACTTGGCGATATGTCACCAAGCTTTTGGTTGCCAAATGTTTGACGCCAACTTGGCGACATATCGCCAAGTTGGCGACAAATTTGGCGAAAAAATTATTTTTTGAATTTGGGTTTAACTTGGCGTTATTGGCGATATTTTGCGAAAAATTCACTGAATGACATTAAAATCAGCAATATTTAGAAAATTAACCATTGTAAAATATTTTTTGCATGTTTCGTGGCAGATTAGGGATTTTGATAGAAATTTGCATATGCATTCTTTTTATTTCCTAGACCTCAAAAATATATACATTTTTTTTTTAATTTACCCTTTGATATGTATAGGCCGTTTTTGTTGTTGGCAACAGGAAAATGGGGCATTTTGATGCTTTGTCTTGTAAACTATAATTTTTTTTCTATCAAAAATTTTGATCTCAAACATAGTTCATTGGAAAGCTAAGAAAGCTCTTTTCATATAGGATATCAATAAATTTCATATTTAAAAAATATTTATTTTTTCAAGGTCAAAGTTTGCGACTAAAATCTCATTTTTTTACTACTTTTGAAAATTAAAAAACCCATGAAGGGTTCAGAATAACAAGCCATATTTTTTATCATATATTCAAACGAAACTTCTGCACAAAAAACAAGAATCCGACCAAAATTGTTAGATTATGTTTGCCGTGTGTATGATAGTGACTGGTGGCTAGGAGAAGTGTTGCAAGTAAAAGTAGTCAATGTTGAAGAACAATACAGAATAAATTATTTTCATCCGAAAGGGCCAGGAACGTCATTTGAAAAAATCAAGTGAGGATGACTAAACTTGGGTTCAGTTGCAAGACATTTTAAAAATCTTGACTGCATCAGAACTATGGTGTGCACAAGGAAGAGGTCACAATATCACGCCTGTGTTGAGCGAACATTTATCAACTCTTCTCTGTGAAACGAAACACTAAAGAAAATAGTTCTACAAGAGAGCGTTAAGAGATTTAGACGATAAAATTTTTAAATTATCTTATTAAAGTGTAAATATGTTACTTCATAACACTTCTTTGTCATTTCTATAATTGAAAACTAGCAATTAAGAATACAATTAAATTTCACTAAAATCTGAGATTAAGTACAAAAATAATAGTGTTGCTTCAGGGCAATTATATGAAAATTCAGATGCCCATAGCTGCCAAGCGCCTTTGAATAACAAAGCAACTTTTGTTACATTTTTTTAATGTAAAAAGTACTTAAGATTCCACCAATTAAATGGTTTTTACCTTACCCCCACATGCATTTTTTTTTTTTAGCGTTGAAAGTTTTTTTGAAAATTTGCAACTTTAGGGGGACACATCTCATAAAATGGGCGAAGTAACAAGCTAATTTTTTTGTATAATAAGTAACCACGCATATGAATATATGATATCAAAATAGGGCTTGTTATTCTAAACCCTTCATGGGTTTTTTAATTTTGAAAAGTAGTAAAAAATGAGATTTTCATCAAACTTTGACCTTGAAAAATATTTTTTTTTAATCTGAAATTTCTTGATATATAAAAAGCTCTCTTTCTTAGGTTTCAATTAGCTATGTTTGAGCTCAAAATCTTTGATAGAAAAAAGTTATAATTCATAAGACTAAGGGCCCTGCTCCACATTGACGTAAAGCAGAAAAATAAAGCAGAAACGTAAAACGGATTAAATGGTATTCCTATGGAAAGTACCCGGATTTTCGGTTTCTGCCTTCGGTTTCGGTCGCGTTTTCCGCTGATGTGGAGCAGGGCCCAAGTATCATAAATGCCCCATTTTTGCTGTTGCCAACAACAAAAATGGCCTATATGTCAAAAGGTATATTTTTTTTTATAAAATATATATTTTCTTCAGGTCTGGGAAATTTTCATCAAAATCAAAAATAATGATGCAACAACTTTTTTAAAAATTTGTTGATTTAAAATGGAATGACCCAACAGCTAGTCCGCAGACATGGGGAAGTTTCCCATGCATACGCGGCGCCAGTTCATCCATGAATCTGCCTTTTAGTCCAGGATCTGACAGCACTTCTGTAGGAATGTTTGAGTACGGAGAATTTTTTTTCAAAAATGCTTAGTAGGTGCCCTAGGAAGTATTTTGGACTCGGGTGGACATCCGCCACCTGGTGCGTTTTTTTGCTATGACGTCATCAAAGATGGCGGCCGCTCGCTCCCATAAATGCCATATAAATGCTCAGCACTTCGGTGGGAAATTTAAGTAGGGAGAATTTCTTTTCAAAAATGTTTAGTAGGTGTCCCAGAAAGTCTTTCAGACTCGGGTGGACATCCGCCACCTGTTACATTTTCCCATTATGACGTCATCAAAGATGGCGGCCGCTAGATCCTACAAATGCTCATATCTATGTTAATACTTGACCGATTTGCATGAAAATTGCAAATTTCTTTACTTATTTGTCTGATGCTTATTTGTCTTTAAGCTGCACTGTTAAAAATTTACTTGAAAAAATTATTAAAAATCAATTTATTGCTTTTTTTATTCTTATTTTCAGCTGCCAACACTTAACCATAAAAAATAGTATTAACGCTTTTATTTGGGCGAGAAAATAATCAGAGCTAATTTAGGAAAATTCACTGATCTTTTTTACACAGTTCTGATGATATTGTTGATTATGAGTTTTCTACTGTAAAAGAATTTTCGAAGAACCGCTTTTAGCATCCTGTAGTGCTTATAATGCAGTCAGTTTTAAAGTAAATCTATAGTTACAACAATTTTGATTTTTACTAGTGATTCTATACCATGTAAATTAGCATGCGACTATTTACACAGCTCTGATGAATTTCAATCTTGTCCTCAAATAGCTGGGCCAGAACTATACCAGAAACCTATGACGAAGGTGTGTACACAATCCCATATGATAAGTTCAACTAAACATTCCAGATAAGTTTGCAAATATTGTAAAGGGACTGGATGCATTCCAAACACCCACAATTGTGATATGCTGCTTAGGAAAATATCTTCGGAGAAGTCTAATATCCGATGTGTTTATTGAATCGGATATGGTATTTGAACAAAACACCACGATACGAGGTGGTTCTGAAAAATTCCTGGCTTTGCCCCTTTGGTTGAAAATTGAAAAAAATATTGTTACCATAAAGCTTGCTACCTTTTAGTATTGCTATAAAAATGTAAGTTGTTTCGCACTCTATTAACTGTGTTTCACAATTTGAGGTAGAAGATAACATGGCAGAGGCTCAAGCAAGTTTCACGACTGTGCGGTTGAGGAGCGGTAAGAAGCTTTGTTTCTCCGAAGAAAGAACAGTCCTGTTTTCCCCTAGTGTCTGTGACATTTCAGAGTGATTGTCCTTTGCTGAGAAACAAAAGCTTCATAACCTCCTCAACTGCACAGTCACGAAACTTGCTTGAGCCTCTGCCATGTTATCTTTTATCACAAATTTGAAAACAATTAATAGAGTGGTAAACAATTAAATTTTTACAGCAATATTACAAAGTAACAAGCTTTCTTATGGTAACAAAATTGTTTTGAATTTTCAACTAAAGGGGGCAAAGCTAAGAACTTTACAGCATTACCTCGTATAGTCCAAAAGAGAAAGGGTTTGAACATCTACCATGAATTTTCTAAGAAGCTAACTCAGAACTTAGATGCAAAAGCTGTCTTAATGCTTAAATATATACTGCAAGAAAGTAACTTGTTTAACGTGCTTCCTAATACATCGCACTATCTACTAACAAAAACAATGACTTCACAAGATACAATAAAAAATATATTGAACTAATTACTGTTGACTGAAGGCAGGTACTGTACACTGCGCTTAACACGATGCGCGGAAAAAAGAGTCAAGATCTCTCAAGCTAAATTCATAAAGCAGTATATCCTGCATTTCATTGCAACAAAGCACAATACTCCAGGAAAAGCCACTAAAAATAAGTTCAACAGTTTGCTTCACAGCACGATGCAAAAAAGTTTTAACTTGTTCATCTGACGTCGTGGAAGAGCTCTTTCAGTATGCACTATCTGAAATCTGTTTGTTGTTTAATGATCAGGGGTTTATGTTAAAATTGCAAAAAGGTGCATGGTTAAAAGAGCTAGAAAAATCTTATGGCAAAAGAGAAGAATCATTGTTTAAGTCCTGTTATATAGTGAACGTCCTGTGTATGAAAGGTTATGACAAATGAAATCAAAACTTTTGCCGAAATAGTTCCTGTTCTTTTCTTTTTAAATCATGTATTGGGATTATCACAAAGAGCTGTAGAACAGTCTATTATATTTCTTGAGTTAGAGCAAAATTTTCATCCAAAAAGTCTTGCAGAAACAAGGCAGCAGCATTGTCATACATGTTATTAAAATATCTCAAGATGCTACTCTGCTTTTCCTAATCAAGAGCTTTTGGGCATCTTCATGAAACAAACTGATATCACAATGTGGAAAGACCTGGACTTTATTGCTTGACAGCAGAGGAAGCAGACTTCAAGAATAATGGGGTTAGCTTTGTTTCACTGGTATACTCTGATGCATCGATTGGGGGTTCAGGAACTTCAGAGGAGCACTGGAGTTGGTGATTCTACGCTACTTCTGTCTTTTCATAATATTCACCGCAAAACAGATGAAAACCTTCCAAATATTCACCCACTATCTGGATCAAATTACTGGAGTACGTTTTACACCAAAAAAGTAGCTCCTTATCGTGATTTTATGAGATATTTGGAGAAATTTGGAGTATCATCAGACTGGAATACGTGGAGCAAATTCGAAAATCTGCAAAAGAACACTTAGTGCACGTATTACGAAAAGGGTCATTCTGTACACTTTTAGGTGAACTTAGATTATCGCTGTATTCTCATGTGAAGAACATTGACATTGAGAATTTGTCGTCTTCTAGTACAAAGAATGCTACGGGCCATTAATTGAGATAATATTTTTGCACAGTGTACCTTCAGAACTATAGGATGCTAAAAGCGGTTCTTCAAATATTCTTTCAGAGTAGAAAACTCATAATCAACAATATCATCAGAACTGTGTAAAAAAGATCAAGTAATTCTCCTAAACTGCTATAACATGTCTGAGTTTTCGTATTTCGTCTCATTCACATCTATTTTAAATGAATTTAAATTTTCTTTGAAATCGTTTGGAGGAGCAGGACCTTTTTACTGATTAGTAATAGTTGTATATTTTGGCATGCCAGAAGCGGTCAATTAGCACATATTATTTTCTCGCCCAAATAGAAGCGTTAATACCATTTTTTATGGTTAAGCGTTGGTAGCTGAAAATAAAAAGAAAAAAAAAACAATAAATTGATTTTTAATCATTTTTTCCGAGTAAATTTCTAACAGTGCAGCTTAAAGACAAATAAGCATCAGACAAATAAGTAAAGAATTTTGCAATTTTCATGCAAATCGGTCAAGTATTAACATAGATATGAGCATTTATAGGATCTAGCGGCCGCCATCTTTGATGACGTCATAATGGGAAAATGTAACAGGTGGCGGATGTCCACCCGAGTCTGAAAGACTTTCTGGGACACCTACTAAACATTTTTGAAAAGAAATTCTCCCTACTTAAATTTCCTACCGAAGTGCTGAGCATTTATATAGCATTTATGGGAGCGAGCGGCCGCCATCTTTGATGACGTCATAGCAAAAAAACGCACCAGGTGGCGGATGTCCACCCGAGTCCAAAATACTTCCTAGGGCACCTACTAAGCATTTTTGAAAAAAAATTCTCCGTACTCAAACATTCCTACAGAAGTGCTGTCAGATCCAGGACTATTTCTTTTTCTATTGAAGAATGTAGGAAGAGACACAATGTTACAATTCTGTAAGCGATTTCAGCAGATTAGAGCTATTACAATTTGGCATTTTTGATAACTTATTCATTAATGGGTGCAGAAAAAAAAGTTTTAAATTTTTTCTGAATAAATAGTACTAAAAGCAGAAAAAATACTAATTTCCAGGGGGGGCTCGAGCCCCCCCCCTTGCCCCCCCCTTATGGGCGCCCACTGTACATAGTGTTTCCTATGGAAAGTACCCGGATTTTCGGTTTCTGCCTTCGGTCATTCCATGTCAAGTGATCCAACGTTTTTTACCTTACATTTTAGTATTTCTTTCAAATTTGGCTCATCAATTGTGCCCCTTGAGGTAATCAAAAGTCTCAATTTTTAGATTTTTATCTCTGATTATTTTTTCATTTATGAGACTTTGAACTTTGGAAAAACCCTCGTTTTTCCATGGATAAGGGAACATAAAAGGACCATAACTCGGCACAAATATAGATAGAACGATTTGGTAAATGGTATTTTAAAGTACGTTAGTTGCGGTTTAATCTGATATGCATCATGACTAATTTTATAAAAAATTTCTTTTTTTAAAAATGAAATTTAAATTTCAAATTTAAATTTCTCGAAAAAAATCTAATGAATTTTTTTCAAAAAATTTTCAGAAATTCTTGTGTATTTTATCTATGTTTGTACAAATTTTTAGATTGGGATCTCAATGGGATCATATTTTTTTGAATTTTTGAATAAAACTGTACAGGAAAAAAATGATATTTTTTAGATTCTATTTATTTAAATACTAAGTTGTCTGGCTTGTGATGGTCTGAAAAGTAGTACAGTAAACATGAATATGTTTAAAGTGAGCTGGCATGAGCTTATAGATTTGTCAGGTTTACCCCCCCTTCCCTTCCTCCCCCGCACAACCACTCTTTTTTATTTCAAAACTGTTCAAAATGTTTTTTAAAAAAAACCCTCTTTCATACAAAATGAATAGTAAACTTATTTAAAGTTGGTAAATGGGTTTCCTTATAACTAGACGAAGTATCCCCCTCCTCCACCCAAAATTTACCATTAACGCTGTGCTATTATGACATCTAACCTGGGGGATTGAATTGACTATTATTTTTTACTCTAGGTAAGTGAGC
>JAXGGA010012210.1:0-39541 GCA_038373865.1 Uloborus plumipes | reverse complement strand
GTCGCAGAGTAGCGTATTCGAGTTCTGATGTTGCGAGTAAAAATAAACGAAACCAAACCAAAACCGTGAAAATCACGTGACTTCAGGAAAAGCTCCCTACTGGAAGAATTTTTCTTCTTTTTTTCGTATATGATTCAGCAAAGTGCTGGAACTGAAAACATCATTAAATATTGTTTGAAACTATTTTTTGTTCTGTCAAAATTGGGCTTTAAATCTGCTTTCTGAACTTCAATTTATTTTGATGGCTATGCCCTTTAAACACCACCATCATCACACTTATTTTTGAAGCGAAGCGAAGTGAAAACAATAGCAAAAAAATTTTTTTTTGCAATGAGCTTAGCACAGTAAGAAATAATGCCTTTATCTGTTCATGTTTAATTTCTGTTGTTAAAACATTAATTTAATTATTTATTTATTTGTAAATTTTACTGATCGTTTTATACAGCATCATAATATCACCATTCATTCGAGGGAAACATGGCAATGCTTTTGAAGGTATGTTGAGAAATTGTACTATTTAAAAAACTCATCCGTCAAGAAACATTGACATTGCAAACATTGAGTGTGTTCTCTCGTTATGTAGTTCCCCTGTTTTAAGAAATGTGAAGGTTTTTTCATTCGAAATCTAAATGTTAGAAAGCTTTTATTTTTACATTTGAATGACGTCAAATGTTGTTTTGTCACAGGATCGAGGGCAACTTTCGTTTGATGACCACTGGCCGGTAATGCGGCCGATCATTTTGAAGTTATTGCATCAGGAAGCGGTGACAAGAACCGAATGGCAAGACCTTTTCTGGTAAGTTTGTTCATTTTTTATGAAATGTTAAATTTGTTGTTTTTCAGTAATTCTTTTAAACCGTAATACGTCCATTTACTGCCACCCTAATTTGTAGCTTATTAAGTCATTGTAGCGTTATATATCCACAGTGCATGCTAATCATTTTATGTCTCATGAACATTATTTTCAAGTTGAAAGGGAGAGGGGATCATATATTTGACAGCTCAATTTTCCCAAACTGAATAAAATGTATGACAAAAATTACACTGATCCACTATACCGAAGGAAATTTGAAGTGATTTTTCCACTTATATCAATCAGAAAGTTTTGGAGTAATTTATGCTAGACTCAAATGCTTAATTTATTCACCTAAATATTTTCTTTAGGAAATTGATTATGTAAAACTAAGTAGTTCATTTATTGAATTTAAGGATTTAATTATCAAATTCTTCTTCTTCTTCTTCTTCAAAAAAAAAAAATCTACTGGGCTAGATTGAACAAAGCTCATCTATCTTAGGGACAATGGTACATTTTGAGACTGCTTTGGGAGCACATATAGATAGTCTAAATATGCTGCTAATGTTATATATGAGGTCTATTCAGAAAGTAAGTTACGTTTTGGTCTAGCGCCGCAATTAGCGTGGCTATCGCGCAAATCTTGGTGTGTGGGTGTGCAGCAACTTAGTAGGCATCTAGCCGTGCAAGTTAGAAGGTTGTAGTGTCTCTCGTTCGGTTGTTACAGGCTTTTGGAATGAGTGCCGCCATTGAAAATCCCGCCAGTTGTGAGGTGAGGTCAGTAATAAGGTTTTTATGGGCAAAAAAACTTAAACCCATAAAAATTTATCAGCAACTATGTGAAGTTTACGGAAACAACGTGATCAGTAAAGGTGGCGTTCGCCAATAGTGCATACGTTTCAAGAATGGACGAAGTAATGTTCACGATGAAGAGAAGAGTGGGCGGCCAAGCATTGTGACCGATGAACTGGTGGGAAAGATCAGTGAAAAATTAGAGGAAACCGTCGTTTCACCATAACCGAACTTTTCTTCAGTTTTCCGCAAATTTCACGCACTTTATTGTATAAAATTGTTTCTCAAAAGTTAGGTTACCATAAGTTTTGTGCCAGGTGGGTACCAAAACTTCTGACAGACCATCACAAGGGTCAGCGAATGGCTGCCTCTTAGTCTTTTGTGCAGGCCTATGAGCACCACGGTGATTCATTTCTTGATCGAGTCGTAACGGGATACGAGACTTGGGGGAAACACGTGACGTGTGAGACAAAATTGCAGTCTATGGGGTGAGGGCACACACATTCTCCCAAAAAACCATGAAAGTGTTTGCAAACGTTGTCTGCCAGGAAGTTAATGCAACAGTGTTCTGGGACAGAAACGGTGTGATTTTTGTCGATTTTCTGGAAAGTAATGCAACAATAAACTCTGAGAGGTATTGCAAAACCTAAGAAGGGCAATTCAAAGCAAGCGAAGAGGGAAACTCAGCTCAAAAGTGTTGTTTTTACACGACAACGCGAGACCTCGCACGACAAATGTCACACAGAATCTCCTTCAGACCTTCAAGTGGGAGGTTTTTCCTCATCCGCTGTACAGCCCAGATTTTGCACCAAGTGACTTTCCAAAGATGAAGACCTGGTTTGCAACGCATCGTTTTGTCGACGACGACGATCTCCGAGCGGTAGTGACTGACTGGCTCAATAATCAGGCGGCGGATTTCTATGAGGAAGGAATTTCGCAGCTACAATAAATGTCTCAATTTGTTTGGTGACTATGTAGAAAAATAGTATTTTAGTTGCTCTTTCACATGAATATAATATAAAGTTTCCTGTGCATAGTTTTTTCTTAATTCCAAAACGTAATCTACTTTCTGAATAACCCTCGTTTATCTCAGATATCCTGAGAAGAATATTAAGGTTGCTTGTTTTTTAACCAAGGTCATCTTAACTACATGATGAACATTCAATCACAAAACTGTTTTAGGGCTTTAGAAAATATTTTTATTTCACAAATTTATTAGAAATTTTTTCCACACTCATGACAAGAAATGTAAAATTTCTTGGACCTAAAATGTAAACATTTGAGTTTATGTATCATATTTTTTCCCCATTTTAGGTTGGTTCACACAGTATGCCTATGGGACGATAAAGGGCCGCCTAAGGTGTATAATAACCTTCAGGATAATATCTTGGACTTCATTCGACAGGCTCAGTCTGTAAGTAGTTTTAATTTATTTTGTAACGTAAGCCTCTTGTTGTTTTCTCCGTTTTCCATTTTTATTTCATATATTTTTTTAAAGGGGGATCCTAGAGTCTAAAATTCAAGATGGTATAGTGGAATTCGCACCAAAAATTTTCAGATTTTCTTTTGAAAATAACCTGCAGTAAAAACTCCAACCCGTGTTAGATTCAGAAACCTTCCATGCAAAAGAATAGTTATTTAGTAATTTAGATAAAGTAGTGAAAAAAAATTATGAACTTTGCTTTGACAATTCAAAAATCTTAATTAAAACTTAATAATAAATCCTTTTGTTTGTTTCCTCCAACTAAAGGGTTTGTTTAACAGCTGACAGAAAAAAACACCTTTGTTTTAAATTCTCAATTTAGCTTTCATATGAGTATTTAAATAAAAAATGGGTTTTTAATTTTTTTTTTCATAAGGGTTGTGCACCATATTTGTCAGTGCCAGATCACCCAGGTGTGCAAATCGGTCCCTAACAAACTGCATGACAAAAAAACAGGGCAGAGTGACTGAAGCTATTCAAAAACATACCTTGGCGTTAAATTTGTCTCTAAACTCTTACACAAGTAATTTGTCTAGTGATGAAAATTGGTTCAGGGTTCCTAAGAGAGTACAGTTTTTGTCATTTTCTGTGTATAAATATATTAAAAATATCAATATTTCGTAACATCTATGTTTCATAACATTCATGTTTTTGGTTGATGTATTGCTACCATTGATATTTTAATTATGAGCATTGATGTTTTTTCATCAATGGCACATCTCTAGTGATATTTTATTAAAAAAAAATGAAATAATTTTTTTTTAAAAATCTAATAGTTCCCAGTGAGACTTGGTTTTGATTAGTCTTATAAATAAGCAGTCATTAGTCACGTTTTGAGACCAAAAATTTTGATTTGATGCTTAAATTTCCAACCTTAGGTGTCAAATTTGATGCCAAAAGATTTGGATCTCAGGGAAGCTTTTCTTTCCTGACTCATCCCGTCATTGGTCTGAAGAATAAATTTGTACAATAATTTTCAAAGGCAATTGATTTTGTCTTTAAAAATAATTTTATTTTACAAATATGCTATCCACAGTGTGTAGCATAATACGGAAGTGTATATGAGCAGCATGCTTAATAATAATAATTTAGATTCATACATTGGTTTCATTAAAAATGGCACCTATGTTGCACATTTGGATGCCTAGAAGCTTATACTAGGCGCCATCATTACACCTAGGTTTAAATTCTTATTTTTAACACTGATGCAGATTAAATTGTCATGTCGATCCTTTGGGGAAAAGAGGCTTAGGGGATTATTTCTTACTTTTAAATTGATTTCAGTATCTGAAAAAATAAAGCAATGTTTTAAGTTGGCACACATATGGTTCCATACTAGAGCTAATAATATTCTATTGCTCAAAAGGACTGAGCAACATTTTATGTCATTGGTTTTGTAGGCATTAAAATGATGATTCATTATAATGAGGATAAATTTGTAGCCTATACCCAAGTAGCACACTCCGTTTTTTAAAGGTTGTAAAATGGTTATTAACGTTGTGACAACGGATTAAAAACGTTTAAACGTTTTTTGTGCTACCTGGGTATATGAGGCATTCAGAGCTAAAGTGAATTAAGTCCATTTTGACATGAGCCACTTAGCTCTGAATACTTCATACATGTATCATGGGCAAATTTGGAACTGAAGTCTAGAGGCATATATTTTTTTTTTAATTAAAAAGATCCTAAGGTTATTGCAGGGGGAGAGAAAGGCAATGTAACATTACAAATCTTTCCATGATAAAAGCAATGTTT
The DNA here is from genome assembly GCA_038373865.1 of Uloborus plumipes. Classification (NCBI taxonomy): domain Eukaryota; kingdom Metazoa; phylum Arthropoda; class Arachnida; order Araneae; family Uloboridae; genus Uloborus; species Uloborus plumipes. The sequence goes on along the minus strand of JAXGGA010012210.1, from coordinate 34,718 downwards.
GAGTCTTCATAATTCCTCCAATTTGAATCTGTTGCAGAATGTGCTGGCACACCAGGAAGACCAAGCGCTTCTTAAGGCATACATTGCAGAGTGGCGCAAGTTTTTCACACAGTGCAACTACCTGCCAATGCCATTCTTCCAGCTGGAACTTAACCTGGCTAACAAGTCTCCTTCCATACACAAGAAGGGACAGAATGAGGAGAGTGTTGTGCGGAAGGTGAGTTGACTTGATTTATTCAGGCGAGTTGGCATATTTATTTTTTCATATTTTTACGAAAAAAAGCACTTAGCTACACTAAAATGTATGCTGTGAGAGAAAAGAAAGAAAAAAAAAAAAACTTTCATTTGCATTTTTCTCCACCTCCAAGGTACATTCAAACCTATTTCGTACATGCTAACAAGTTTGTGCTTGCTAGTTCTTTCTAGGATGGTGTAGGAGAGTGAAACAAATAATGGCTTTTCTTATATGCTAGTTACTAGCCGGGTACCCGGCCCTGCCTGAATTTCGGCCGGGTATGGATGTTTTAGTGACACTCGTTCGTGAATTTTTCAACATTAAAGTGCATATCTATACATACAATGGCTACTTCTGTAAACAATGGCAATTTTTCTGACTGGACAAACTAAAAAACACAAACTATTACACACCTTAAATACAAATGCAAGCTACAAATAATGTTTAGGTAAATCGGAAATGTTATAAGCTTGGTACAGGGTGCGGCGGAGAAACTTGCAGACTTGAAAAGTTAACTAAGGGAAAAGTACATCATGTATCAGTTTACTACTTTTTATAAGATTTGGTACCCATTCTGAATTTTTATATTAGTTAGATTTAAAAACTACATCGGGAAGAATGACGGCCCCTGTTACTGATGCACTCTAGATTTGTTGCACTCTTTCGAGCATATCGACTGATAGGATGTTGGTGATAGCAAGCCGGATGCTGTTCTCCAGGCGTTGCAGGGTCCGGGGCTTGTCGTTGTAAATGATCGATTTGAGATACCCCCATAAAAAATAGTCACAGAGTGTTAAATCGGAAGAGCGGGCCGGCCACGGTACGTCATCTTTCAAGGAGACGTTATCACTCAACTGGTGAACCACAGCAAGTTTGTAGGGATGAAACTGGAGTTCGTTGTGAAGAATTCGTCTCAGTGTCCAATCAAAAATCCCCAAAGCAGCAGCGTGTTTACGCGCCGAACGATTGGGTGAGCGCAAAAACGACTCCCTCACTTTTTCGATGTTTTCTAGTGTTCTGGAAATCCGTTGATCTCCTGGGCCTCTATTTGCCACACTCTCACTTTCCCTTTTCACTTTCCCTCCTAAAACCGATAAACCGTCCAACGGTAGGTGCGGGGGACCTCAGGGTGTCAAATGTCAAATGTCTCACTTTCCCTGAATGTTTTCACCCACAAAACAGTCGATTCCCAGCCAGGAATGGGAACAATGGGCTGAATTTTGAACAGAGTTTGGAAGGCACGTTCAGTGGCGACCACCGAAAGATTATTCGAAAAGTAAGAATCGGCGGCGAACGCTCGTTGCTCCTTTGTCCAACGCATGGCGACAACTAAACTATGAGATAACAAAACTTCAGGACCCTCTCTTTAAAATGAGACTCTTCCCACTCCTTTCTGACCACTCCTTGCTAATTAGCATCCAATTAAAATCAGCAAGTTTCTTTGTCGCACCCTGTAAAATCAATCGCACTGGAGTCAAGTATTTCCAAACATTACACCTGAAATAAGTCCCATCATTAGTTTATATCCTTGTGACTACATTTGTGAAAACATCTTATATACCTAACTTAAAAATTTTTTGACAAAATCAATTATCTTTTTATTTAGTCTCGTTAGCAATTATTGGCACAGATGAATCCAAAAATCCTAAGAAAGCAATAAATTTCATACTTACTCCGGAGAAGCCTTGGTTCACATTTTCATCACGATTACTATTAATATTGTTGCTGTGAGGCAACCAAATTTTTGTAACAATGGACTGAAAATTTAATCATTTAATGGGGAAATTACATGAAATTTACTATTTTCCATAATAACTTTTTTAAACTAAGCTTTTTAGAAATAAATTATAGCTTATCCTGCTCCCTGTTACTGCAGCTATCTACGGTGAAAAAATGGTTAAAATCGATCCAGTAGTTTTGAAGTTTACCCTGGTCATACGCATACAAAAGTAGTCTTTTATGTATATATTTAAGAACTTAGAATAATTTTTTTAATCATAAACTAAGTGCGACAAAATAAATGACTGTAAAAAAACAACGAAGTACAAATTATTCTGTAGCCGATTGAGTAATTTATTTAGTTAAAAAAGTAAGATGTTTAGTTGCCTGGTGGCGAGTGATTATTTCCATATCTACTTTCTTGTGTTGTATGAACTATGTGTTTTTTATGTTGTGACTATCATTCACTTCTTGTTTCAGCTCATGTTGGACAGTTGGAACCAGAGCATTTTCTCAAACATCAAGCATCGGCTACAAAACAGTGCCATGAAGCTGGTGCATGCCGAGAGGAACGGAGAGGCCTTCGACTCACAGCTGGTCATCGGAGTTCGAGAATCCTATGGTGAGTATCCTCATCTCAAAGTTTTCCCCATTGAGTTTCTTTTTTTATTGGAATTTTTCTTCTTCCCATGATAACAATACTGTTCATTTTGAAACACTGAGATTTTATCTCTCAGTATTATGCTTCAAATAAATCTTGAAATCGGCTTGCAAGAAAAGTTTCATTTTCAAGTGCTTAAAAACTTTAAAAAGTGTTAAAATGTATCTTCAGTCCTTCAATTTTGAAATTAATTTTTCAAATGGTACATTTAAAAACTTTTCTCTTTTTTTTTCTTTCACCATTTTTTCCTATTTAATTTGTGTGTTCTGAAATCACACTAAAATTTTGTTATTCACAAAATAATTTTTTTTCACAGAAAATTTTTCAAATTCACCAGCAAGAACTTAGTTTGACATAACGCCAGATTATTGTTATTTTCGATTAAAAGTTTTAATAAAATTGTTCAGAGTTAATGTTATCAGTTCATGTACTTAAGTGATAGTCAATTTCCTCATCATAAGAAGCTCTCGTTATTGGTTTTTCTTACAGTAAATCTGTGTTCGAACCCAGAGGACAAGCTGGAGATCTACCGTGAGAACTTTGAGCGTGCTTACCTGGACTCCACCGAAGCTTTCTACCGTGCCATGGCCCCCCAGTACCTGGAGGCAAACGGGGTGCAGAATTACATGCGCTACGCCGACCAAAAGCTCAAAGAGGAGGAGCAGAGGGCCAACAAGTACCTTGAGGCTTACTCAGGCTCCATACAGGCAGTGAGTGTTGCTCTTTTTTGCTGGTAGGATTTCAGCCATTCTTTCCGACTATGGCCTTTGAATATTTTGGTTGTCATTATATATATTTTTAATGCTAAAACCTTGAAGGAAAGTTAATTTTAGCATTTAAACAGGGAATGTCTCCGCATTAAACTGGCGTACAAATTTCAAATTTGTAGAAGACTGGTAGTCTTCTAAATTTTTGAGATTTATTTATTTTTTTGCCTGTCTTTCACCACATCATGCAGATGAAATTTTTTTTATTTTTTATCTCTAAATGAAGTGGACCATTATTGGTTGAGCTGTTTTTAGAAATTTTATGCCAATGATGTGAAGAGCTATGCATCAGAAAAATCATAAAAAGTTTGGGCTAGTCCTGCAATGGTTAAACTTTTGACTAGCAAAAATTTTTGGTCTTTCAAAAATTTGCAATAATATCAAGCATACAGGTTGCTTCAAATAAAGTTTTTTTTCCTTTCAAATGTAAAAGCTAGATTAAAAGTAATTACAGGGGGTGCCTGTTAATTGAATCAGCCACTTAAATGAATCATATTGCCAAAAACAAAACAAATTCCCGCTTTTCTGAGTCAGCCGCTTTATTGAATAAAAACTGTTTAAAGCAAATGTGATTTACATAAACGGCGGCTACTGTATTTCATATGTATGGCAGTGTATGAAACTTAGGATGCTTGCTATACAGAGACGTCCTGATGAAAGGTCACAAGAGGTATCTGTGACCTCCCAAAAATGTTCTTATTCAGGAAATTTGGAGACAGCATTGCAAAGTTTCCCTTTTTAAAAAAATTAAAAATAAGTAAATAATGGTATGTGTGCATGCTCGTATTTTATCATTCTGTAAAATTCCAAGTTTCATTTGGAAAATTGAAAATTGCCCCCTTCCTCCTAAAAATTTTAATTTGGGTGCCTTTGAAGCTATATCATTTTAAAGTGTTCCTACTAATACAACAAATGCACCAAACTCCTTGCTTGAAAAAGTAAATACTCGGGCCTAAATGTGAGCACAATTAACCTGCTTTAGAGAAAACTTAATTAAAAGTTGAATATTGATACAGAATTGCAGTTTGACCCCTCATCTAATCTGAAATAATGTGTATCATCATTGTTTTTAATGTGACATTTATCTAACTGATGAATTTAATAAATTTGATTCTATATCATCATTGTATTTAGATGAAATTGATAATCTAATTTGTATTTATTATTTAATAAAAAAGTGTCTACTTGTTTTTCGCAGTTGATGGAGTGCTGTGTGGGGGTGTTAGTGACATCCTTCAAAGAGGTGATCCTCGCAGAGTGCCCGTCCATGATAAAGAACAATGAAACAGACAGTAAGTTGATCCCGGAATATTTGTTTCTGTTCTTTCTATTGAGTGGTGTGACATTTTAACATTACAGTGCTCAGACAGGAAAATTAAATTGCAAGCAAAATTAGAATTTTCTTGCATTTTAATGTTAAAGCCGCATTCAGTTTCTTTCAATGGCTAAATTCTAACATTCTATCATTTTTATGTGTTTATAACTCAATAGTCAGCTGATATTCTCTCTGATATCTGAATTTACATTTATTCATATCTTTTCTTTTCGTTTGGAAAATAAGTTTTCCAAAAGTAATAGTAGTTTTCAAAATGAATCCATTTTCAAAAATTACTAAAACCCCTTCTCTCCCCCCCCAAAAATCAACTAGTTTTCATGCCTGTGTATGCTTTTTCAAATCGAATTTTATCTGTCCCTTTTTTAAAATTTTATATCAACTGTTGGAACAGGCCCATCATTTCGAATTTTATCGAAAGGCAAGGATGTGTTCTCAATTACATAAAACACATTAATTTTTCAAGGTCGGGTGCATAGAGGGGGAGGGGAGATACGACTCTGGATTTTACTTAAATGAGAGGCCTGTGTCGGAATATTTTATAAGAAAAAAATTAAGAGTGCAAATGGAAGCAAATTGTCTATATTATTTCAATATTATAAGTTCACAATATATAGGTAAATGGTTGTTGAACAGTGCATACGGGATAATCTTACTTGGTTTTTTCATTTTTCTCAGAGCTCCAGTTGATGTTTAAGCTCATGGATCGTGTTCCAGATGGTATCATACCCATGTTAAAGGATGTAGAACATCACATCATCGACCAGGGGCTGGCAGACATGATTGCCTCTGCAGATATTATCACGCAGGTCTGTATAAAATATAATGGTTTCAGTAAAATCCTTTACTTGAACCGATTTGTTTTTATAAGAAGCTAGTTGAAGTTTAGTGTGTGTGTATACATTTTTATATAGATACATATGTATATATAAATACTTTTTTCTTGAAAATAATCTTGAAAGAATATGCCAAAACTTTGTTCATTCTCTCAGCTGTTAAATTTTTTCTCTACCTCTCTTGCAGGATTCTGAAAAATATGTTGAACAGCTCTTAGAATTGTTTCGAAGGTTCAGCAGACTAGTCAAAGAAGCATTTCATGATGATCCAAGGTTCCTAACATCCAGAGACAAGGTGAGCCCTGATCCATGCTTTTCTACCAACTTTATTATCCTGCTGTGATTGAACATCTGTGCAATGCTTCAATCACAGCTAGAGCTAAGCAGCTCACATACATCCAAAAAAAAAACAACAGTAAAAGTAATTTTGCAAACAAAATAGATTCAGTTTAGTTTAATCAATTACTTAAGTTTAAAAGTCTTGCAAATGATACAACAAATGCACGTTAAAATGATTAAAATCTAAATACAGTGAAATCCCATTGTTACAAATACTGATGTAACCAAATATCCATTCAAACAAAATAAATTTTTGGTGCCTTAATGTTCATTGTAACAAGGTTTCGCTACATATGAGATCAAAACAAATTTAGGATGTTCGTATATAACCCCTAACTCCTAGACTCTTAAGGAAATAAAAGCAAGATATTCCTGTTTTAGAACTTGGACTGCTTTTGGAAATCTTCTTAGGTATATAATTTCTGCCAGAACACAATTTGCATAAAGCTCATCATAATTTTTAAACAGATTATGTAAAACTTGAGTGGTCAAGTTTCTGAGATTTTAACTAGCTTTAAAGTTTCAAGCCTTTGTGATATGCAACACACATTACACAAATCAATTATGTATCCATTTCTTTTTGGAAATTAGTAATGCACTCTTAACATTGAATTTCTTAGTTCTTTGGTTCAAAGTCAGATTCTCATTAACAGCTTTTTCTCTGGGTACCATTTTCTATCTCTCTGGTTCTTTTTACCCACAGGAAAGCTGTCACTCATTTCACATGTATCCTTGCTAATACCAATGCTATCAACGAAGTTCTTTTGTTTTTAAATACTCTAACTATCTCATATTGCTTAGCTAGTATTTAAAATTTATTCCAAAATTTTGCAAATACATTTGAGCTTTGTTTGCTTGAAAGACAGTTTAATGAACACCAGTTTTAAAACTGTAAAATCATTGTACAAAGCATTCTAAATCTACTAAAATTAAATCACATGTTAATAAACACTAAAGTTCTACAAATGCTGCAGAATTTCTTCCACTCATATATAGAGAATAAAACAAACAAAGATTTGGATTAAGCTAGAAACCTATTTAAGCTCCTGGATGCGTTCTAATTGCTTTAGAAACATTATCATAGCTTTGACCTCTTCTCATTCTTATGTTTTGACTAGTTGTATATATTGTCAGTTGTTATATTTCCATTTATTTCCAGGCTTTCAAGCAAGTTGTCAATGATACATCTGTATTTAGATTAGAGCTTCCTTCCAAACAGAAAGTGTATGGGTGAGTTTTGTTTTGATTTTATTGTTTTTTTTTTTATTTTGAGTTATGATAAATAAATGGTCACTTCAAATTTAGACCAACAATTGTATTATTTCAGTATACTAATATACTGATATCAGTATCCCCCCCTCCTTTTTTTTTTGCAAAAACATGTTATAGTTAATTTTGATTTTAAAAAGAAAATTATTTACCTTTTCTGATCTTAAATTACTTTTATCTTTTCCTTCGAATTTATTTGGTATTTAAACGTAGCAAATGTAAGAATATATTGGTGGACTGTTTACTAAAGTAAGTAGTTACACTTTATGTAGTAAAGAGATTACCTTTCGGTTTCATCATATACTTGCTCCTTTTTCCAAGAAGCTATCTCATAACATATGCATGCCCAAAGAAACATCCACCTCTTGTGCACACATGAAAGTTGATTTTCAAAAGTTGGTTCAAAAGACTATAGGTTTTGCATCCTTGGTTGATTCCAAAATGACCTCTTAGAGTTTTTGAACCCAGTCGAGAGCTAGAAAGCACTTTGTATGAGATCCAGGTTGTATGGTGAATGAGGAAAGCCCTCTCTCTTGTTTTTCCACGAAATATCTACTTAGCAATATGATTGAACTATCCTGCTACAGCAAAAATCCATTCTTCAGCAATGAACACCGTCTTTTATGTTCTGTATCATTCTCCATAGTATATATACTTGTTGCATGAGTTATTGATATCATTTTAACAGCATATTGGTACACCATATTTACATTATCAATAAAACTTTATAACTTAATGATCAAAACTTTATCAAACAATTATAGTTTTTGATTTTCTGGAAACAAAAGAAGAAATATGCTTCCAGTCAGTTTTATGTAATCATTTTCCTGAAGTCTTTCATTGTTTTGTACATCTATACTCTTTGCTTTAGCTATAATGTCAAGAGTTTGAGAATATACCTTTCACAATTATATAATACTAGCCGGGTACTCGGCCCTGCCCGGGTTTCTGTGGGTGTAGGGTGGTTTAGTGAAACTCATTCATAAATTTCCCAACACTAAAGTGCATATCTATAAACATAATGGCTACTTCTGTAAACAATGGCTATGTTATGGATAAACTATAAAAAAAATAATGCAAGCTAAAAAAAAATAGCAAGCTACAAACAATGTTTGAGTAAATAGGAAATGTTATAAGCTTGGTATATTAAAATAAATATATATTTACAGTATCAATCGCACTGAAATTAACCATTTCCAAATATTGCTCATTAAATAAGTCCCATTATTAGTTTCTATCCTCGTGACAACATTGGTGAGGTGAAAACATCTTATGTACCTAATTTAGAAATTTTTTTGACTATAAACACTTTCTATTCTCTAACTATTGCCAAAATCATTTTTTTTTTATTTCACCTGTTAGCGATTGTAGGCTCAGATAAATATAAAAATCCTTAGAAGGCAATAAATTTATACTTACTCCAGAGAAGCCTTGGTTCAAAATTTTCAATATGATTACAATCAATATTGTTGCTGCATGGCACCAAATTTTTGCAACAATGGGTTGAAAATTTAATCATTTAATGGGGAAATGACATAAATTAAATGTTTTCCATAATAACTTTTTTAAACTAAGCTTTTTAGAAATAAATTATAGCTTATCCTGCTCTCTGTTACTGTAGCTATCTACGGTGAAAAAATGGTTAAAATCGGTCCAGTAGTTTGGAATATTACCCCGGTCATACGTTTTCAAAAGTAGTCTTTTGTGTATATAGATGAAGCTGAAAAAAAATTACATTTTGATTTAACTTGAGAAAAGCCTTGAAAATTTAATGCGAAAAGTATAAATGATACATGCAATTCTAGCTATCTACAGGGAGTTGAGATGATGCACTAAATACTGAATTAGTTTGTTAGAAGCCTTCGCAGATTTATGCGAAATATGTACCTTAAATTGGAATGAAAAGAGCCCTATCAATCGAACTTTTTCAAATATCGTTATAAATTATAGCCTATGTGTTATTCTGATGTGTAAGCTACATTATGGTAAAAGTTTCATTAAAATCCATTCAGTAGTTTTTGCGTGAAAGAGGAACAAACATACATCCATCCATCCATACATCCTTACAAACTTTCGCATATATAATAGTAGTAAGATTTTGTTGGCCTAATGTTATTCAGTAATTCTTCATAACAAAAGTTGCTGGCTGTGTTTATCATTGTCTTTATGACAGATGTTATGGTTGCAGTTTAAGACCCTCTAATCATGACTGCATTACTTTTTTTTTTTTAATTCATAAGCAATTAATGGTGACTATAAAACAAAATGATTAATAACTTTTTTTTTGTCTATGACTAGTGTACAAATTCTAAGTTAGGTAAAACTTTAAAGTACAGGTGTATAAAAGATGAGTTAAGATAATCTAAATATTGATTTGGTTGGAACCTAATACAGTACATTAAGACATGTTTAAAATACCAAATAGTAAAAAATGGAGCAAATGCACCCACAGCTCGATCATAGCATCCGAAGGCTGCTCGAGCTGTGGGTGCATTTGCTTCAGTTCTACCTTAAACATGGCTTATGGGCGGTAACTCATTGCATATTACCCAGCTTTTGATTTCAAATTTCGAGTTGAGCCGCACCATGGTTTGTGGACGCTCGCTGGTAAGATAAATTCACTTTATCTACCAGTCTGTTGGCAATCTTAGCTACAATAATTGGATCTTTGCCTCCAGCTCGATCATTGGCTATTCCTAGCTGAAGAGTCCACAATAAGGTCGAAACTGCAGTCTTAGGATGCTATGATCGAGCTGTGGGTGCATTTGCTTCAGTTCTGCCTTAGCCCTGGCTTATGGGCGGTAACTCATTGCATAGTAAAAAATCGATTTACTCCTAATGACTAGCAATAATAACAGCAAAAACATCTATTCAGTGAAGCTAAAGATTTGGACAAGACAGCTCTGCTATGAAAGTCCCACTGGCTGCGGATTTAAGAATTTTTCCAACAATGGAATGAATTCCAATGGAAAATTGGTCATTAAATGAAACTTGATTGAAATTTTTTAAAATATATTTTGAAAAACTTGACCTTTTGTGTAAAAATATTTTATTTTATGATGTCAATATTGTATTTTATTGTTATTAATTTATTTTGCTATATCTGCAGTGCTGGCAACAAGACACAGCCTGAGTCACGGTGCCCAGAGTTGCTGGCCAACTACTGCGATATGTTGCTACGGAAGACGCCTCTCAGTCGAAAACTTACGTCCGATGAGATTGAAGCTAAGCTCAAAGAGGTGGTGAGTACCTTCGTGGAAATTGTTTCATAATTTTTGCGTTATGTAATGAAACAACAACTAGAAAATATTAACTACCTTGAAATTATATGAAAAATCTTACCCTATTTCTACTGCTTGCAGCTATTGGTGCTGAAATATGTACAGAACAAAGATGTATTCATGCGCTACCACAAGGCTCATCTGACGAGGCGACTCATATTGGACTCTTCTGCAGACAGTGAGAAGGAGGAGAATATGGTGGAGTGGCTAAGGGTATGTAAAATGTCTGAAGGATAAATTCATAAACCAAGTAATTGGTAGGTATGGGCGTTTATATATTGCTATGCCAGTTTCAGAAATGTAGTGAAAGAGGAGTTTGGGGGTTAGAACTTATGGTAAAAAATTGTATTGCCTATCCAAGCACTGAAATGTACGTATATGGAAGGACTATTATAATTACCCCGAGTGGTCTGCTCCTTCCTCTTTTCAGCAACTATGTTTTGTGCAATCTATCAGATCTTTATTTAACTACTTTTTATGTGTAGTCACTAAAATAATATGATGTTTGACTCATAAAAAGTTATGAACCCTAGGAGTTACATAACTACATTATTAAATCACTAAATATAAAATTTAGATGAAATATAAATTAACTATAAATTATTTTCATTAAAAAACTCATATAAACACACAGAAAACTATTATATTAAAAACATAAATATGTCATTATTAAGAAAGGGATTGAAGTTTATCATTTACTCAAATTACAGCTAAAATGTAGAATTTTGATTGCCAAATGGTCACATACTAATTTATTTCTGAAGTGAGCCATGTCATATTAACAGACCTTCGCTTGTGTATTAATTTAAATGCCACTTTTTGAAGGTAATCTCATTTTTAAGAGAGGTTTAATCACCTCCAGTTTTACTATGGCTATTCTAAACAAACTAGTCTTTGGATACTGTAACAAACTGTTTGGCATTTTTTTTTTTTTTTTTTTTTTTGTCCTTTAAGCTTTATTTTTAATCCTTGAATTCCCTTTTTATTTTCCCACCAGGATGTGGGCATGCCAGCAGATTACGTGAACAAGTTGGCTCGGATGTTCCAGGACGTGAAGGTTAGTGAGGACCTCAACCAGCACTTTAAACTAGCAATCCTTGACAAACAGCTCAGGAGGAGTAAGGCAGGACTCGCTCCCACGGAAACAAATGGGAACCTTGCTGGTGAGCAATAGCATCCTTAAAGTGTTTTAATGTCAAGCTTGTAGTATAACTTGTGAAGTTTCTTGTATTATAAATAATGTAATTGCTAATATTTTTATCATTTGATGGCGTGGATAAAATATTTAACAGTCTGGGCTGGTTCCTGTTCAGAGTTATTAAATTTATGTCATCTAGCGGTATTTATGACCAAGATTAGTTTTTCTTTTCTCCCGTTTTACCATAGTTGTATCAGGCCCGTTATTTCAAGTTTTTCCCAGGGGAATCAAAGAATGTAAATACAATGCAATTTCATCGGGGAAAATACAAAAACCACGCCCACTTGCATGTAAATACATTGATTTGTCAAAAGTCAGGACGGGTGGGGGGGGGGGGGGGTGCGCAATTGACCTCCCTAATTGACGGGCCTGAGTTAGATGTTATAGGGTTTTAATAATTCATTTGTCTTTTTATATTTTTTTCAACCTTCGAATGATTGTTCTGTCAATAACTTCAAATAATTATTTTTTCTTTAAATGTTGAACTGGTCTTGCTTCCAAGGTGTACTTACTAAAATCAAAATGCATAAAATTATTGCAATTGTAAAAAAAATTATAGTTGTAAATATAAAATGTCTTGACGGATGCAAAAGAAAAACTAATCTCATGGCCTACTGAGTTTTAATTCATGCTGGTCTAAGTAGTGTTTAGTGGTCCGGAATCAGTTAACTACCAACGATTTGAAATGCGGTAATATACTTTTGATGGTGTTTTTAATATCATTGATTGATAGTTCAATCATGTTTGTAGATTCGATCAACATCAAAATCTTGAATGCGGGAGCTTGGGCCAGGGGCAGTGAACGAGTCCAGGTTTCCCTCCCCCTAGAGCTAGAGGACTTCATCCCAGAAGTGGAAGAATTTTACCGACAGAAGCACTCTGGGCGTAAGCTACAGTGGTATCACCATATGTCCAACGGGACGGTGAGTTCTTTTTTGTCGCCTATGTCGTCATAAAAATATAGTGTTTTACTGTTGTCTACTTCTGTTTGAAAAGTTAGTTAAGGTGTGGCCATAGACTATGAAAACACATTATGTTGCATTGTCTTTTAGTTATAATACAGTCAAACCTCTTTAATCGAATATGCTTAAAACAACTGCTAAAAGGAACTACTTTCCGATCCCCATCCTTCTGTTTGTTGTCTATTGTTCGTCGGATAAGACTGACTACTGTTAAGAAGAATTGATTGTCGTGTGACGCTGCACTAACTTGCAATGTAAATGATCCGTTTGTTTTACTAAATTTGAATTAATGCAAAAAAAGTGCAGTTAAAATTTAGAGGGAAAATATTCCCTAGAAATTCAAAAAACAAGAAATTAATTTAAAGGCCGAATCGCAAGTGAAAAATAACAATGCAAAAAAAATTACTGCAATAACTCCAAGCCAAACGACTATCCTGAGTGCCCTAATTTTAAGATCCAAAAAAAAATAAATAAATAAATAAAAAAAAGGAACAGACTTACCCCACTGCAGGTGTAGAGGCATTTCATTAAAAAAACCAATTGCATCAGCATTATTTATTTTCCATGTAGTTTCACTCATACATTTTATATCTTTTACATTGCCTTCAAGAGATCTCCTGGTACAGTGTTGTCAAAAAATAATGGGTTAACACATCATGCGAACATCAAAAGTTCCTTGCATATTGAGACGGTGGATATTAAAGGAAAAACTCTCAATCTTGATGGCTGACATTTGTAACCATATGACACAGTCAGTTTTCTCAGGAAAAGAATTAGGTGAATGAAATTATCCATTTAAAAACGGGATCCGGAACTGTACGAGTCGGAAAGAGCATTCTGATGGGAACGGAGAGCAGGATAAACATCGCGAGGAATCCGAGAGGGCAGTGAGCGAGGGTGGTAGCAACGAAGATTCATCATTTCAATGGCATGACGCTTCCCTGCTCCTTAACAGAATTTGATGTGTGCAAGGTGCATTATGTAGAGCCGCCGGATGGAGAAAAAAATAGGCTGACATTTTTTTGTGACTGGAACTCAAGCCCTATAGTTGCCTTTTATGTGGGGGCTAACGCCACCCTGCCATCCTCGGCGTGTGCAGCTAACCACATCACGGCTTCTTTGAAAAAGATCTTAGGAAAAAAACTTTGCTCCTTGAAGAGCACGTCCTGTCGACAACGTGTTGCGGACAAGTCTGTCCGAAAAATCGCGTCTCCTGCACTAGACTTCGATGGCTGACCTTGAGCCGTCCAATCAAAAACTAGCGTCGGTTAGGAGTCAATGCCCTAAGGAATGTGTGTGGCAAAGTTTCCACCAATATTGCACTGCTTGGATCAAAAAATGACCTCAACTACAACTTGGCCAGGGGAGAAAGATTGGGAAGAAGAGTTTTAAAAATGGCTAAAAAGGAGGAAACTCGAAAAGATCGAAATTTGGACAAAAATGGGAATTAAAAATCGCGATTCGATCAAGCGTTAAATTGGCCCAAAATGCTTAAATGATATGTCAAAATGTGCGGGAAATTAAGAGGGGTAAAACTTTTAAGTAGGGAATGCGTTCCAATGTGAATTTAAAAAGTCTTTTATAGGGAATAGCAAAAACCGGCGTTAAACGATCGTGAGTGAGAAGTTGCAATCTGATTAAAAAAAACTAAAATTCCTAACGATGTGATACAATATCACATTGATTTTTCAAGTCCCTTGGAGTTCGTTCGCCTGTATAGTACCTATCGCGTTACATTTTTGTTATAATTTGAATTATCTGAAACATTCAAAGGCACAAACAATTTTACTTTCACAAAGTACTGATTTAGCCATTTCTTGTGATAAATGTTAAGTTTTTTCTGAAAACAATGCATGCCATAGTCATAGTAAGTTAGAAGCACAAGTCATGGAAAGTGGTGGATTTGAAAACTTTAAATGTAAGCAATGAGTAACCGCCCTTAAGCCAAGGCTAAGCTTTACCTTAAATTTACGAGTTGAACCCTTATCAGTGCTGTGATCTCTCGCTGGTGTGCTACCAGTTTATTCGGCTCTCTTGTCTCCTATGAGATGTTTTCTTCCTCCAGCTCCGTTATTACCTATTCCAGACTGATAAGTTCTCATAAGAACGAAATTACAATCTCTGGATGGTATAACTGAGCAGGTGGTGATTATTATTATATGTGACTCTAAATATAGTTGATACCCTATATAGCAGATGGTTGACGAAATTTTTCTGATAGTTTGGTAATTTGTTTAACTTGTTGACCCTTCTCTTGTCATGTGCAGATAACATTTTCGAACCGTGCCGGGAAGTTCGACCTGGACGTAACCACCTTTCAGATGGCTGTTCTGTTTGCATGGAACCAGCGACCGGAGGATCGCATCACCTTCGAGAATTTGCGCCTAGCCACCGAACTGCCCGACGCCGAGCTACGCAGAACACTCTGGGTGAATGGAGTACTTTTTTACTTAACGTCTTTCTGTTATTATAGTCAGAATTCTGCATGCTGTATTTTTTATAGCAAATATAATACTATTAAAGATAAAGCTACAGACATTAGTTGGCATGCATGACTTTACATATGTCGCTACTGAAATCTTTTATGTTAAGATTTAATTATTCTTAAAACTATTGTTTCATTGTCTTGATGAATTCTTTAATTTTTAAAATCTCTTAATTTGTTTCTTAGTCCTTGGTTGCATTCCCCAAACTGAAACGACAAGTACTGTTGTTGTCTCCAGACGTGAAATCTCCCAAGGATTTCGATGATAGCACGCAATTTTGGGTCAATCAAGAATTCTCACTAATGTAAGTACAGTCATTCAGGGTATGTTAAAACCAGTCCGGATAACTTATTTTTTATAGTATATGAAATTACAAAGTAATAGTATAGTATATTAAAGTCACAAAAAACATAAATCTTATTTTATGACCTTGCCAAAATAATTCATCATTAAGAGTTCATATTTTCCAGTTTATTTAGCTTTGAAATAAAAAATCTGGTATGGACCCCACACTACTTCCTTTTACGTGTAAATTTCTTAGTAGTTGCCTTAAGTGTTAAAAAAAGTGCTTGGAGTGGGCAAGGTAACAATTCAAATATTTACTTCCCTAATCTGCCACGAAACAATGCAAAAAATATTTTACAATGGTTCATTTTCTAAATATTGCTGATTTTAATATCATTCATTGAATTTTTCGCAAAATATCGCCAATAGCGCCAAGTTGAACCCAAATTCAACAAATAATTTTTTCGCCAATTTGGCGATATATCACCAAGTGGGCGATTAAAAGCTTGCCGACATATTGCCAAGTGGTTGCGCCAATTCATTACACTTGAATCGGCATTGAAATTAACACTGATTTACCCCAAAAAAGGGGTAAAACACCCCCTTGGGAACATTCGAATGCAACCACAAGGAGAGGTGCACAACTAGACCATCCTCAGAGCCTACATACCAAGCTAGAAGCTTCTCCGGTTTTTGAGTTATGCAACACACATACATACGCACATACATTGCACATACGTATATACAAACGTCACGAGAAAACTCGTCGTAATTAACTCGGGGTGGTTGAAAAGGATTTTTTGGCTGCTTATATGTTGGTAGGTACATATGCACGTGCTGACAGGTCGAAAAAACTACTGAACATTCATTCGGGGGTGAGCAAAATCAAAATTTAGGCTCAAATTTGAGTGATTTTTTTTTTCGCGATCACAATACTTCCTTTACTACGTAAAAGGAAGTAAAAATAGAAGTCGCGCAAAGATGTCCGGACTGGCTCTCAAAGATACTCTAAATAACTAAGCCTTTTGCTCAATTTATTTCACATACTTTACCCAATGAACACTATCAAATAAAAGAATATTCCAATAATAAGACTTCAAGTTATCAAGACTCAACTGTATACAGGATGCAATCTAAGGATTTTTGTTGAATATTTAACATTAAAAGTTTCATTAAAACATTAAACTTTTATTGAAATGTAGCAATGAAGTACAAATGCTCAGATCCCAACTAATTTAAAGTGAGGCCCACGATTTGGAGGCACCTTGGAAAACTTTTAGCAGAATGCAATGGTTGATTTATAGGTTTGAGGGCCTGCCAAAATACACTTTTGTGGGCCTATTTGTCAATCATAAAACTAAATCAATTTGTTCATCATGTGCATTTATGAATTCCCTTCAGGGCCTTTACGGTTGTGGGGATCCCTCACAATTGCTATATGTTAAATTCTCCACTGACAGAATGAATAAAAAATTTTCTTTAAGGAATTGTTTTTTCAATTAATAAGTCGTTAGTTTTTAATTCGTTTTTGAAAATACATGTATTGTTCTTATAATTTTAATGTGATGCACATCTTTAAAAATTATGGGGCCCCTTTGGACAGTGGGGCCCCATGCCCAGGCCTAATAGACCTTTGCTATAATCAGACTTTGCAAGTGCCATTTTTTAAATACCTTTTACATCTAAATAAATGTATTAATACTTTAACTTTTGTTTAGACTTTTTATTATTTTTAGTTACTTTATTTATTTAGAATTAAAAAAAAATTTCCATGAGCCCCAAAATTATTTTGGCATAAGAAAGACTCAATCATATTTTCAATCTTTGTAGATATAATGAGCATTTTGAACTTCTTAAGTATTTTTTTTCTCTTGGACTCTGCAACTGTAGTTTTAATCTCTTTTAACCTTTAGGAACCGGGCGGTACACATGTTGTACCATAAGTCTTGTCTAGTTTAGAGGACGGGGTTGAAATTTTCACTCGAATCCTTTGCAGCCGGGGATTTTTTCAAAGTTTCATACGTCTGGTACGACAGTTTATACCTTCTCTTTTCAATGGAAAAGAAATCTGTGGTTAAACTGTCGTTCTACCTGGGTCGAAAGAAAAATTTCTATATGAACAGCCCGGATCCAAAAGGTTAAATGACAATTTTATCGTAGTCTTACCTTTATCAAATATTCTTCTTTAGCAAAAATAACAAGCCTCAGAAGCGTGGAAAGGTAAACCTTATCGGTCGACTCCAACTTTCCACGGAAAAGAGCAAAGAAGAAGACAATGAGAACATCACGCTGCTCAGGATTGTTAGGACTCAGGTAAGCCCTGTCACATTGAAATACAGATTGTTTTACATATAGGTGGGTCATTCTCATACAAACAGAAATTTTGAGATCATGAAAAGTATTCAATCTTTGAATGTGTTAATTTTAAAGAATCTAAAAATGTAAGGATGCAAGATGAGGGAATGAATTATTTTCATGGAATAAAGTATATTTCCCTTTAAAAATTACAGCTACATAAAATTTAAAGTCATAGTAATAGTATAACAATAGTGGTAACACTCACAGTGATATTTGTACGTAAGGGGTTAAGGGAGAATGGCTGGCACAATAGTTGTGTTGAACTAAGTCAAGGAGAGAACCAAGTATGGCAAACATTGTTATCCATACTTAAAATAATTATGAAATCAAGAACAAGTTAAGAAAAGAAGTTGTTTGGAATCAGAAAAAAAGTATGTATTTGAAATTAAAAGGTAATTTTTTGACTAATTAATGCTCCAAAATCATTCTTTCACAATGCAGGATTGATAAATTTGTTAAAATTTGATTTTAGTAGTCAGATCTAATTGATTTCTGGCTTGATAAAGTACAAATACTCTTTTTATAAGGAAGCGACCTATGACTATTTAATTTTCATGCATTAGTTTGTTCAACCTTTGAAGAAAAACTGAGGGATTGACAAATGTAAAAAAGGTCTGGTTTCATGTATTCAAACTTTCAAGAGACAAATTTTCTGTAACTTAAAGACGAAATTAGGCTAAAGTTCTGTGTCAGTGGCTATAGAGTACTAAACCTTGTATTAATGTTTTTTTTTCTGTTTTTTTCTATTTCATTGGAAATTCCAAGGTGTTGACTTAAAAAAATGTTAAGGGATGACACATTCACTGAAAACAAAGTTAAAGATAACGGCGTGAAATTTTTTTTTCACATGAATGAACTTTAAAATGATTTTTTTTTTTTTTGTGTCATATTATTTAATATTTTGAAAGGTAAAACAGAACAAATGTGTACTTTTTGTTTGCTTATGTTTTAAGTGGAGACAAGGGAGGAATGACATTTTGGGACATTACACACAGTTATTTGAAACATTATTTCAAAGTAAAATATAGAAATTTTATTATCTTACAAAAAATTTATTCTGAAAAGTATTTAAATTCCGAAAAATATGTGTAAGTCATAAAATATTTGTAAATTATAATAAGGACACAAAAATGACGTTTCGTGAGAATGATACAGATCAAATTTAGCCTGGGCATCAGAAGGCTAGTGAAAATCCAGGGGATGGGTATTGGGTAATAGGAGTCATGACTCTCTGTAATGTGACTAAAGATAGCACATGTGTTCTATTTAATTTTCTATACTTGGAAGAATTTTTACCTCTACAAAAACCAAGGAAGGTGGACAAGGAGAAAATTTACGAATTTCATGGAATAGAAAATAGGTAAAATAAATGTTTCACAACTTTTAAGTGATGCATTTCTGTATTAAAATGCATAGAAACGTCATGAAAATTATATATAAATGTAAAAGACATAATCAAGAGACGTATTGATGATGTTTTACTGCATTTAATTTAGACAAATGCTATATAATGTTTAAACTGGTCTCGGAATAAGCAAATCTTGGATGCAGAAAATCTATTGATTAGATGAGAGTTGATAAAGGATTCAATGTATGAAGTTGTAATGTTCTAGAGAAAATCTTTCAAATTTTTTTCCCATATCGGGTAATTTTTCAAAACATTTGATAATATGGACAAGAATATTTCCCTCTCTCCTAAAAGCCTACTTAAAAACTTATTTATTATGTCTTTTTTTAATTTTTGACCTCTTAACCCTTTAAGCGGTCAATTATTTTACCAGAAATGCTTCCAAAAAAGGCATATTTTTTTATTGCATATAGTTAAGTACCATACTTAACAGAATAAGAATATAAAGAATTTTTAATTTTTTTTTTTTTTTTTCATTTTCAATGCTTTTACAATATTTTTTATTTTACAATTTTGGTCACAAAATCCCGAAATATTTGCGTTTTTCAAGTACATTCTGCATGCAGTAATGAATGGTTTACAAATTATGCAAAAATTTCTCTCACACTTACTGTGAATTTTGAGGTTTATAATTTTCCGAACAGTTCGGGAAAACCAAAAAAGGAAATCTGAAAATATCGATGCCCGTACGCCGTACGGGCAAACCAGATGAGGCCAATTTCGGGTAGCACATACACCGTACGGGCAAACCGCATAAAGGGTTAATAAAATGTTTCGAATTTCACTTTTAATCCGTTGTCAGTTGTTAAATATAAATAAAGAATAAAATGCTCTCGTAAATGAAACATTTTTGTTACAAAAAAAAAAAAATAAATAATAATAAATACAATACAACAAATGAATAAATAAACAAAAAATCGTCTTCACAGTCAGTTTTTTCGGAGCCTGCATTTCCGCCATGTGTGCGGAGTCGGAGTCGGAATCAGAGTCCTCACAGAAGATTATTCAATCAAAAAAAAGTTTATTTAAATCGGACTGTTCACTCAAAAGTTATTAGGGGTGACAGCTTGCTTGAGCGGTTCAATGTTGAACGAAAAATTGTTCAAATCGGAAATGTAAATACGGTAATGAAGTATCCTTGATAAGATCTTTCGAACAAAAAAAAAGTTTGTTCAAATCGGACTGTTCACTCAAAAGTTAGCATCGCGGGACAGGTTGTTTGAACTGTTCAAAGTTGAACCAAAAATTGTTCAAATCGAAAATTCAAATATGGGAATGAGCTGTACTCGCCGAGATCTTTCCAAAAAAAAAAAGTTCATTTAAATCGGACTGTTCACTCAAAAGTTATTAGAGGTGACAGCTTGCTTGAGCGGTTCAATGTGGAACGAAAAATTGTTGAAGTTTGGTCGTACCTTTTAACGAATGTAACTGTTACAGTTCTTCCGTAGAAAAATTCCTTAATCGTTTAAAAAAATAAATAAATAAATAAATAAAAATAAATAAATAAATAAAAATACAAAGAACATCAAAACACATTTTATCGAAGAAAGAAAAAAAAAGAAAAAAAAAAATCGTCCGTTAATGAAACGTCTCGAATTTCATTTTTAATCCGTTGCCAGTGGTAAATATAAATAAAGAATAAAATGCCCTTGTGAATGAAAAATTTTTGTTACAAAAAAATCGTCTGCCAAAAAAAAAAGAAAAAAAATAACAACAATAAATAAAATAAAACAAATGAATAAATAAACAAAAAATCGTCTGCACAGTCAGTCATTTTTTTCCTGAGCATGCATTTCCGCCATGTTTGCGGAGTCGGAGTCGGAATCAGAGTCCTCACAGAAGATTATTCAGAAAAGTACTTTACAAACATTATTTATCAAAACCATTTTTTTCCAACCAAATTTTTTTCCCATATCGGGTAATTTTTCAAAACATTTGATAATATGGACAAGAATATTTCCCTCTCTCCTAAAAGCCTACTTAAAAACTTATTTATTATGTCTTTTTTAAATTTTTGACCTCTTAACCCTTTAAGCGGTCAATTATTTTACCAGAAATGCTTCCAAAAAAGGCATATTTTTTTATTGCATATAGTTAAGTACCATACTTAACAGAATAAGAATATAAAGAATTTTTTAATTTTTTTTTTTTTCATTTTCAATGCTTTTACAATATTTTTTATTTTACAATTTTGGTCACAAAATCCCGAAATATTTGCGTTTTTCAAGTACATTCTGCATGCAGTAATGAATGGTTTACAAATTATGCAAAAATTTCTCTCACACTTACTGTGAATTTTGAGGTTTATAATTTTCCGAACAGTTCGGGAAAACCAAAAAAGGAAATCTGAAAATATCGATGCCCGTACGCCGTACGGGCAAACCAGATGAGGCCAATTTTGGGTAGCACGTACACCGTACGGGCAAACCGCTTAAAGGGTTAACAACTTTGATTTTTGAAAAAAAGTATGTTGCTCGATATTTACCTTACAGAAGGCTATGGAGAGGTTTGTTGTATGTTTTAGTTGACTAATTACATTTACTGTTTTATAAATTTAGATTACGTAGTGAATAACTATTTTATAACTTTGATAATTTGTATCCACAAAACTCATTGTATACACATTACAATGTAAGCTCTGTTTGTAGGAGGCAATCGTAAAGATCATGAAAATGCGAAAGAGGATTACGAATGCGCAGCTGCAGACAGAATTAGTTGACATCATGAGGAACATGTTCCTTCCCTCCAAAAAGATGATCAAAGAACAGATAGAGTGGCTCATCGAATACAAGTACATTAAGCGGGACGAAGAGAACATAAACGTCTTCATGTACACCATGTGACCTCTTCCCCCTCCTGTGTTGTTTTTAAGTTTCCCCCTTTTTTTGGTATTGCCTGTGTATAAAAGAATTTGCAATAAAATGTTTGAGACTCTTGTATACACCCGCTTCTCTGCTCAGTTTTTGGACAAAACCGAGAGATCCGACCAAAGGCATTCTGGTTTGATGCTGCATAACGTGTGAAAGGTCTTGGGCCCCAGTTGTTCCAAACTTTCAGGAACATTGTTCAATTTCAGAGATCTATGTGTGATAAGTCAGTAATATCTGATCCTATTTTGAAATAAGTGAAGACTTAGCTCACTATGATGATTGTTTTTCTCTCATGATGCTTTGCTGGATGATGGCTGCAAAGCATGATAAGATACGAGATGCAAAAGCATTGGTTTTGCTTATTAAACCATTACTCTGTGTGGAAATCAACTTAGATTTTTGTTATTGGTATAAAATTTATTCGATCAACCATGTAATAAACATTTTACAATGATTGTGTAACATACACACTGCAATGGCAACAAATTAAACATATCAATGCTGAATAAGGATGCTTTTTCCAGGATAACTATTTTTGGAACCTACTGAAATAGTAAGCAGCTACTTCTCCTTACTCTGACACTCTATATATGTGTGATATGTATAATAAATTTTCTAATATTACAGCCAGTTTTATTATAGCAGCTAATTAAGCCATTTATGTGCTGGTTTTTAATATTTTTTGGCCGTTTTTATCTCTTCCACAAATGTACTCTGTATCTCAAAACTGGTGAATTATTTAAAATAAGTTGTTCAACATGTTTTTGCAGCCAATAGTTATTGAAACAAAAATTGATTACTCATATATTAAAATACATAAAGTAAAATCATACAAAAATCTTTTGTTTCAGTCGAGATCTTAAAAAGTTGATCCTGAAGATTTGTTTGTTTGCTTGCTAAGACAATTTACCTTTCATACAGAAATAGTCGCGAAATATTTTACTGGGAATGCATAGTTTTCTCAAAGTAATGCAGTCCCCGCTCCTCAATATACCAGTTACATCATTTTAACATCAAATCGAGCTTAAAGAATACGGTAAAGAGATAAATAGGATAAATACATTTGTTAATAAAGGTTTAAAATTACTTAATTTTCTATTCAAATTGTTTCATTTATATATTTTTAACTTTTTGGCTCCAGGCTATTCATATAGAAGTTTTCCTTTTGAGACGGGCGGTACAACTCTTGAACCGCAGGTCCCTTTTCGTCTGAAAATGGAAGATGTAACTGCAAGCACTTACGTTTTATGACTTCGTAGTCCAAATACAAAACAGTAATCCCCCACTAAGGGGGTATGAAATCTTGGAAAAATCCCCTGCTCCAAAGGGTAGGAGTGAAGATTTCAACCCCGTTCTTAAAGGAAAAAAGACTTGCTGTACATCAAGTGTACCACCCGGTTCTTAAAGGGTTAACCAAAAAAGTGCCTATGATACACAAAATATTGTAGTACTGAGTACTTTTTCATTATTTCTATAACTACGGAAATAAAACATTTTATTGTCTGAAATATAATTTACATTTGGCTTACTTATATACAAGTTTTTCAAAACGAAATAACTGCTACTGTCCGCTTTCCTTTTGCCTTTCGTATTCTATAACCTAAAAGGGAGCAAAATTACATTGTTTGTTCATTGCTGAAATATAAAATAGGGAACATAGCTTCGTAATAAATTTATCACAAATCAATCTTTGTTGTTATAACTAATAGCATTGTTCATCTAATTCTTAAGATATTATGCTTTATATTTATTTAAGATTGAAGTTAAATAATAAAATAGCATGCAAAGAATATTCAGTCTGGCAGAAATAACTGAAAAAGAAAAGAATTAATAAAGTGCAAAGATTTATCATCTGGGTGAATAAATAAATGAATGGAAAAAAATATTTTTTTTTTTCATTAGGAAAAAATATATATATATTTCTCAGGAGATAATAATTTAGTTTCCATAAATAAAATAAAAATGAATAACAAGTACAAAGATTAAATTAAAAAAAAAAAAACCTCTGATTTCCAACCTCATATTAAAACAAACTTCACTGGTCAAAGAGCATTTTTAAATTTAAATATATTTACTTGTTTTTGAGAGGACATGGTAAAAACGAGAAAGGAAAGATAATCCTTACTAGTAAAATTTGCAAGTCGCAAAATCAGGTTAAAGGGGGAAAATTGAAAATCCATCTACAAAAATCAATTACAAGTATTTTAATTGTTAACAAGATACTGGCAACAGATAAACATTTTAAATTGTTGAGTTTTCTTTTCTTGTTGGCCAACAATAACATCGGTTTCTAGGAAATGATGGCTTTTTTCTGAGGACAGCATATTTCTTTAAACACTTGTGAAAGAAATCAATGCATTAGGGTTTTTATGCAACTGGATCGTTATTTTTAGAACACTCTGTATTGATAAGCTACCCCTTTTAGGCTTTAAAAATTCCGTTTCATATATATATATTTAAAAACTAATTTAAGCATAATATTATTGCAACTTAAAATCTTCCAATTTAAAACATATTAAAAAAATTGGTCTGATTTATTACTGCTCACAGAGCGATTTGATTTTCAAATTGTCAGAAAAGTAAGATGGCAGTTTTAGTCAGTCTTGTTCACTAGCAGCCCTCTCTACAAGAGTGCAATTGTGAAGTGAGACGATCATCTGAAGTTCTATGTTACTAGTACTACATATTTGCGACATTAATTATTGCAGAAAACAAGAAACAGAAAGAAACCGTACCTGCTTGACATGAGCCTCTGCTACCTTCTGCATCTTTTGGCTCATGCTTCCCTTCTGGCCACTGAGATCCTGTGAGAAATGGTAAAACATTTTATTAGGATGCATAATGGAGACTGCAGATTTGCCTGATTTTTGGGAGTTCTAAATCATACAAAGTTCCTTGAAATTTTTGTACAAATATAATGGATAAAGCATAACGTCAAAAAAAAAAAAAAAATGTAGCTTGACATAGCCCCCCCCCCCACCTGTAATCTCGTATTTGTACCCCTGATGGGGACTATCTCCAGCACATTAGGTATACCACTGGAGAGAAAATATTCTCATACACAAGTCAAAAAAGAAATCTTAATGGAAAGTTTTTTACTTTGTCCCAAGAAATATTCTCATATAAAAATCCATAAATTACTATCAGGATATTCTGTAATTATTAATAACAATGAATCTCACCTGAACAAATGCCTGACAAACAGTGAAGAGTCTCTTCCCACAAGGTCTGAAGAAAGGATCGTCCAGCTGTATTCCTTGGCCTTCCAGGGCAGTAGCCACTGCAGCACGTAATTTCTACACAAAAAAAAGTTTGTCAGTTGATGTGACACTGACACAACCAAATACATTCTACATTTTAATGACTGGTTATTTGATAAATATAAGAAATCTCAAATTTTGTGAAATTTTTTTCCCAAGTTTACAAATCTATATAATCAATAAGTACAGTTAAATTCATACATTTACAATTCTGGGGAACTTCTAAGGAATAGAGTAAGCACTGGCATGATTTTCATAGAACAACCATACTTCTTATTTTGGATGGGGAGACTATCTGCCTAAACGAAAAACCTATAATCTCACCATTACCCTTATAAAATGTAAGAAAAAAAAGATAGGTAGGGACATAGGCGGCTCATACAGGGGGTAAGGGCTCCTCACTTCCTTCTCACTTTTCCAGGTTAAAATGGAAAAATGATTTTTTAGAGTTCATTAATTTATTTCACCAAAATAGTAGCTAAAAATTCCTTCCTTTTTCATAGGTTGGAATTTTGAAGCACAAGGGAGAATGTCAATGTTAGCCAACCTGGTGGATTTATATAGCTGCATATTCTGCATTCTTTAAAAGTAATTTAATCAGTAACGTTAAAATGCAGTAATAAAGCCAAATTTTCCAAAAAGAAAAAAACTTCAGAGGTGCTTCTTTAAATCCGACTGTTCTTTCAAAAGTGATTAGAGGAAACAGGATGTTTTGAAGCGTCCAAAATTGAACAAAACTTGTTCAAATCAAAAAGTCAAATTCCGAAATAAGGTGTCCTAGCCGAAGTCTTCTAAACAAAAAAAAAAAAAAAACCTTTGTTCGGACCAGATTATTCACTCATTTCTTAAGTTACAAATCTTACTACTATTATAAATGCGAAAGTTTGGATGGATGGATGGATGGATGTTTGTTCCTCTTTCACGCAAAAACTACTGAATGGATTTTAATGAAACTTTTACCATAATGTAGCTTATACATCAGAATAACACATAGGCTATAGTTTATAATGATATTCGAAAAAGTTCGATTGGTAGCGCTTTTTTCATTCCAATTTAAGGTGCATTTTTCGCATAAATCCGCGAAGGCTTTCAACAAACTAATTCAATATTTAGTGCATCATCTCAACTCCCTGTCGATAGCTAGAATTGCGTGTATCATTTCCGCTTTTCGCATTAAGTTTTCAAGGCTATTCTCAAGTCAAATCAAAAAGAAAGTTTTTTTCAGCTTCATGGTTAATACATGGCTTTTACATAGACACTGGAGACGCTCGCGCGCCCGCTCGCTAACGAGCTTTTACCATGATTTGTATTTAAAACATTTTGTGGTGTAAGCAATGTGTTTTTTTTTATTGTGCTTTGAAAGATGCAAATATTATTTTGTAGTATAAATTGTATTCTACAGTATTTTCTGTAGTAAGAATTGTTCACTGCATCAATTATTTTCGCGAGTTTTGTAAATATGTTTTAGAATATCGGTAAGGTAATCGCTAGATGAGATCGGCAACTAATAAATGAATTAGGTTCATTATTTCCAATTTGATGGAGCTTTAAATACAACCTTTCGGCATTTCTCAAATTTGTTTTCGTTGATTTGGCACTTTCTGGGGATATTTAAAATTGGCCAGGTACTTAGTATCCAATTGAACAGGAATTTTGCCAAATTTGTTGCAAGATTTTAATAACCGGTAAATCCAAGCAAATTGGAAGGTACAGGGGTCTCTGGGGTGCTAAATGCTAAATGCAAGATTTTAACAACTGAGATGCACGGAGATTTTTTCAACTAACACCAGTTTTTGTGCCAAAGACTACGCAATAATACTTTACTTCTTACACAACGTAACCAAAATAAAATGATTATTGTCTGATATTTATCGACTGTGGAAAACTCTTAATCATCGAAATAATACTCCCACATTCGAAACGGTCAGTTTTTTTTCTTTTGTTGGCATATTTCGTATGTATCCAATAAAAACCTTTTTAAAACTATGTCAAAACGTAAGGTAATTCGCATACTAAATTAATCAAGCCCTTAAACAAGACTACATTACCATTAACTTGCGTTTTTGCACAAATAATTGTCAAATGTTCCCTATTAATTTCGAAATCATTGAGTTCAAAAACTGTTAGCGTCATTTTATGGTCAGCAATAGTATCT
Source organism: Uloborus plumipes (assembly GCA_038373865.1). Lineage (NCBI taxonomy): Eukaryota > Metazoa > Arthropoda > Arachnida > Araneae > Uloboridae > Uloborus > Uloborus plumipes. The sequence goes on along the minus strand of JAXGGA010012210.1, from coordinate 7,296 downwards.
CAGCATTTGATGACTATTTCTCTGAGACAAAAATTAGTGACATAATAATACTTAATGTATTTTCATAAAGTAGGGAGGAAAGTAAAATTATCCTAGTTATCCCAAAAAAGTTATCCAAAATTTGGTGTGTTTTGAGTTCAGGAAAAAAAACCCAAAGGTGAGTATGAATTGTTTCTATAAATCATTATTGGCCCAGGCAACGCCGGGTATTTTTGCTAGTATTGCCATAATATTAAAAAGCATTTTTCCTTCATTTGAGAACTAATTTTGCAATATCCTAACAACTGTATTCTAACAAATGTTTAAGAAAAATTAAACATTGATGTTGAAATCTCATCGATAGTAAAACAGCAATGGTTTAACAAAAAGATTAACATCAATGTCACAAACATGGTAGATGGACTGTTGGTCCAGGCCTTCATTTCAAATTTTTCCAGGAGCAGAAAAAGAATTTTTATAGTGCAAACCATATCACGAAAAAAAGCCCACTGATAAACATTAATTTCTCCAAGCTGGAGGGGGTGATTGCCCCATTCTGATCAAGTAGATGAAGAGCATTGCTGGTTATCTATTTATAATTTCCTTAAAAATATCCCCCCTCCCAATAATAACCAGCATCAATTTTGCTAAGCTCGTCTCGTCCTGCTTGGTCGTGAGGTCATATATCACATCCCAAAAGCACAGGAAGAGATTATGGAAATATAAACAATATTTTCCATAGTGTAGAAGTTACCTTTCTTAGGATATCTGGAAGCTCTTGAGCTGATTTATTCTGGACTTTAACTTCTTTGCTCTTGTTTGGAATTCTGAAATGATACTCTTTTTTTAGTTTTTACAAAACAGACAAACCTGAAAAGTTGGTAGATAATCCCAAAGTTGTAATACCTCATATCAAAAAAAATATATATATTAATATTATTTGTTTCTTTAGAAGCAAAAGATTGAAATGTGCTTTATTTGTCTTAAAAACATAAATAAATAAATAATTGATGTTGGAAAAATTTTTATGGATCAATTGAATGTATTTTTTTTTTTTTTTTTTTTGTTAAACAGATTTTCTTTTACCAAGAGAAATTTTACATAAAAGTTTTCAAAAAAATTATTTTCATTGAGATAAAGTGCAGGATTTTTCTTCAAAAGAGAAACCACTTTGAAATTTCAGAAGTATTAATAAATGTTATTGCCATAAAGTGTTATTAGTTCAGAGTAACAAGTACAACATCAATTTTTTTATAAATTGAGTAAAATGTACTGGAAACAAAAGCTTCTGCTATTTTCCATAGATAAGTTTCTTTTGGCTTGTGATTCATTTTAGAAAAGTTTCTGACCATAACTTTAAAAAATGAATTTTGCTTCTCTGTCACACCCTTCTGGGGGCTTGACATCCAAATTGGATTTGAGAGTTTATGAAGAATATAAATACTTCAATGTTGAAGAAAAATTTCCCAAAATATTTTAAGCTATATTTAATCTGTCAAACGTTATATATTTTAAGATTTTTAAAATTAAGGTTGTCACAAAATATTAAGAGTATCCGCTCTTTACATCGCACCTCCTTATGTCGTTCATTCAGATGTATCGCGTTCTTCCTTTGCATACAAAAAATTATTTTAAAAATTGAAAAAATAAATGTTGCTTTTCATTTTCCAAAACATCACAAAAAAAACCAGAAAAGTATTCTTTATTTTTTAATCAATGAACAAAACTAGCATATTTTCCACACAATTCACTGAAGTTAAGTTGACAATTTCGATCAGTATTCCACGGTAAAAAAATATGTTTATATATTTAATTTTGAAAGAAAAACTGGCAGATTCATTCTTCTCTTTTGTTTTTATTCAAAAAAATTGACTTAATATGATAATAAACTAATCTTTTTGTAAATGTACATAACACTAATTTAAATTGCTACTTTTTAACCGACTTCAATAAAGGAGGTGGTTACACAATTCGTCGGAGATATTTTTTTCATGACCCTCGGTTACATCGCGTTTTCGGATATTTGCCCCCTTTTTGTTGTCTCCCGATGCGCACGTCATGACGATGTGTTTCTGTGATTATGAAAAAAAGAGAAAAACTCACGCCCGTCTTTGTTCCGAACCGTAACGAACCGCAACTTTCTTCCTGGGGCTGCAACGCACCGGGGCACTTTCCTTCCTCGCCAGTTTCCGGATCGCGCCTACGACACTCTTGCCCGCGCGTGCGTCCGTTTCGCTCTTGTTCGTCGGTGCGTCCGTGCGGAATTCCGTCTCCGACCGCTTCTTCTCCGAGGACTCGAAGCTCCTCCTCCCCCGGTCCATAAAACTCCTCAGCTCCGAAGAAAGGGCGAACGGCTTCCGGAGCGGGGAGTCCGGCGGCAGGTCCACCGCACGCACGCACGCGCCGACCGTCTCTTGCCGCACGTATAGGCCCACCATGCGGTTGCCGAGACTCTCCTTCTCCTCGGCCCTAGAATCGCTGTTGTAGCTGGGGTAAAGAACGAGGAAATTGAGAAACAAGTGCAGTGAACTCTCGATTATCCGCGGAATAGGGTGGCAGGTAACCACGGATTAGGTAATACCGCAGATAATCGAAAAATAGGTTAAAAAAACGATGCAAGTGTATGTAATAGCAAGAAAAGATCAATAACAAATCACATACATTTAAACTGTAGTTAAAAATGATGACATTAAATATAAAAAATATCTTTAAAAGCTAAAAACGACCAATAACTAACGCGCGCAGTCGATTTTTTTCTACATTTAGTAAATCATTACAGTTTAGAAAAGAAAACAAAAGGTTGGAAGACTAGCGTATAATCGTGAGTTTACTGTATATAACATTGTTTCAAAGCAACGGTGGGATATCTCACTGTTATTCTTCTGGAATTAGATGTTTCTTATTATTGCTCTGAGGCAATGATATGCTGGGTGATTCTTAAGGATGGTGGGGTACTTAAACATGTATGTTTCAAAAGTAAAAGTAGTGCAAAAAAAGAAAAAAAAAGGCTTATGTTTTTAAACGCATTTTAATTATTTTCAGAGGTTCTGCTCGCAATCCATGTCTTCATGTCTCCCGTACATGGGACAAAGTGAAAAAACGCTATTTTTTAAAAGGTACAAATTGAATCTTACTACTATTATATATGCGAAAGTTTGTATGGATGGATGGATGGATGTATGGATGGATGTATGTTTGTTCCTCTTTCACGCAAAAACTACTGAATGGATTTTGATGAAACTTTTACCATAATGTAGCATATACATCAGAATAACACATAGGCTATAATTTATAACGATATTCAAAAAAGTTCGATCGGTAGCGTCTTTTTCATTCCAATTTAAGGTACATATTTCTCATAAATCAAAAGGCATTGACCAAACTAACTCAGTATTTAGTGTATCATCTCAACTCCCTGTCGAAAGCTAAAATTGCGGGCATCATTTCTTCTTTCCGTATTTAATGTCCAAGGCTTTTCTCAAGTCAAATCATGAAGGTTTTTTTTCCAGCTTCATGGGGAATATCCAGGCTTTTACCATGATTTGTATTTAAAACGTTTTGTAGTCTTAGTTGTGTAAGTAGAATATTTATCCTTAAGCAATGTGTTTTTTAATGTGCATTGCTGCGTGAAAATATTATTTTTTTAGAATAAATTGTATTCCTTTGTTAGTAAATTGTTGACTGTATCAATTATTTTCACAAGTTTTGTGAATTTGTCGGTCCTGCTTAATCGTCTAACGGATAAACGAATAAAATATCCTGGAACTAGATATTTCCCATGCCATAGACGCAATGCTAAAGATTCCGCTTAATCGAATTCTCCGCTTAATCAAATAATATTTCTTGGAACCGACAGTATTCGTTTGAGCGGGGCCGACAGTATGTGTTTTAGTGTTTTAGAGTATTGGTAATGTAATCGCTTGAAGAGATTGGCAACTAATAAATGGATTAGGTTCAGTATTTTCCACTTTAATGGAACTTTAAATACAATTTTACAGTATTTTTAAAAATTTGTTGGCGTTGATTGGGCGGTACTTACAATTGGTCACTTAGAATACAATCGAACAGGTATCTTGCCGAATTTGTTGCAAAAATATTATAATAACTAAGATTATGGGTAATGTTTTCCACTGACGCCAGTTCTGGCGCCAAAGACTATGTAATAATACTTTACTTCTTACGATATAACTAAAATAAAACGATTGTTGTCTGATATTTGTAGACTGCGCCAAAATCTTAATCATCGAAATAATACTCCCACAGTTGAAGAAAAGTTGTTTTTTTTTTTTTTTTTTTTTGGCCGATTCCGTACGTTGTCATTAAAAAACTTTTGAAACTTACGTCAAAGCAGAGAGTAATCCGCATACGAAATTAATCAGACCCCAAAACTAAAATTACCATTAATTTGTGTTTTTCGCACAAATAATTGTCAAATGCTCCCTACTAATTTCGAAATCACTTAGGACAAAAACTTTTAGCGTCATTTCATGGTCAGCAATATTTTCTTAGCATTAAATGACAATTTTTCTTTGACAAAAATTACTGGCTTAATAATACCTAAGCATATTTGCATAAAGTAGGGAGGGGAGAAAAATTATCCTAGGTATCCCAAAACAGTTACCGCAAATTTAGCGACATTTTAAATCGTCAAAGCGGTACGTTTTGAGTTCTTTTAGTTTGGGGAAAAAAAGCGATTATAAATTGTTTCTCAATATTTTTACTGGCCCAGGCAACGCCGGGTATTTTTGCTAGTACTAAATATTTAAACAAAAATCAATGCAGGTTTTATAATAAATTGTACTCTTCTTCCTTTAGTACTGTAATTTTCAAAACCAACTTCGAATTCCTTCATTTTGAAAAAGTTATCTTAACTATTTCACTTTGTCCCACATTTCCTTACGTCCTGCATGCAATGTATTTTTAAATTGCAAGTAAACTTCTAGAGGAGGCAGAGGGGGTTAATGGTTCAACTTTGCTGAGAATGCTAACTCTTTTATGACTGAAACTCGAAAATATATACTTACTAGATACCATCGTGGGTGCACTGTAGAGCGTCTGGCCACCTCTGCAGAGTCTGATCAATATCCTCTTGGCTTTTGTGAACACCATCTCCAGTCTGCAAAAGAGACGACTCATGCATCTTATGTGACAATTTAGATGGAAAATTTTAAGGTGATAGATACTCTGCAGTTCTTAAGTCAAATTGGTATGCGGGTTAACTGCAAATTTAGTGCATGCAATGCTCGCTCCAGAAAGAAAGCATCGCAAGGACGAGAGAAGCAATTAAAATAAAAACACATTTTCTGAAAAGCCTAGACCGCCCTAAAAGGGTTAAGAAAAAAAAAAGCCTCTTAATATAATTCAACTTTTGAAAAACTTCAAAAATGCAAAAACGAGTTCTTCACAAAATTCACGATCACGAGAACGCATTTTACAAGACAATCAATTAGCAAAAACGGAAGCTTTACAAAACTATAACTGTTCAAATCTATTTACAACTAAAAAAATAATATGTGTTTCTAAGTAGGGATGCACCGACAAGCAAATTGGCCGATTACCGATTACCGATTAATCGGTTGTTGATAATCGGCTGAGCCGATTAATGATAAGAATGATTGTTTTAAATACTACAATTTTACAATCACTGTTTTTGCTCTCCTATACAATGCCGAGTTTAGAAATAGTGAGTAATTTTTTTCTGAGAGAAGATTTTTTTTTTCCATTTTCCTTATTTTCACAAAATAATTTCAATATTTTATCAAATTTCTTAGGACCAATTTTCATATTATTGTCAATAATATTAGATTAACACATTGTTAATTATGTTAATTGGACATAAAATTCAAAAAAATGGGGGGTGGGGGGTCCGTGGGAGGAGGTATTTTTAATTTCAAATTTTAATAATCAGTAGCAATTTAATTCAAGACTTTTATTCTTTGTGAAAATTAGAGGTTATCTAAAAGCACTGTGCTAAGGAGAAAACTATCGTCACATGAAAAATGTTGCATTATTGTCTATGTGTGTTATTCAAAGTAGGAGAATTAATTTATTAAACTTATTTGTCTGTACTGAGGTGCTAAATGCATAAGAGTTGGTCGAAATGAAACGTAAGTTACCGTGGAATTGCCCATGTGTATATTTATTCAAAGTAGGAGAATTAATTTATTAAAAACTTTATATCAACTGTGAGGATTATTATTACTGCCAATAAAATCGTTCATCATAGTTTCTTAGTGAAGGTACACTTTAAAGAATAATATTTAAACATATTTTTCAACCGATTAATCGGCCCAATTTTGCCGATTATGAATAATCAGCAAAGTGGCCGATTAATCGGTACTGCCGATTAACCGGCGCATCCCTATATCTAAGAATATAGACATATTGTTGACGCCATAACATGAATGTTAGGTATGTCTTGGAGTAATCGTGGATTCCTTTACCGTAATCGACTTAATTAATTGCATTTTTACGTAATCATAATCTTAATCATTAACTCAATATTCAAATCCCTGTAATCGTAAATGTAATCAAAATCACTAAATTTGGATGTATTCGAAATCGTAATCAAACAAATTGTATTCGAAATCTCTTCCTGTAATCACAATTACGAAAAAAAAAAATACGAGTAAAATTTACAGATGATGCTTGAACATTTTCTAAAATTTAGAATTAAATCTTCCTATTTGCAAGTAATGTATAAGTCTCTGTTTTCCACTTCACCTTGAAGTATTCATTTAAATAATAAGCTTCAAACCATCAGACTGTTGCAAAACTAAAAGCATCAAACTGCTCATACTAAAAGCTCAGCACTCTTTGATTCACCATTAATAAGTAAAAACATGTCAAAAAAACTATTTAATTATTTTCGTTATACGTACTACTGCTCACCTTTTTCATCTTTTAATCATAATCGATTGCATTTTCCTGTAATAAACTCAACACATAATATGCGTGTTCAATTTTTTTTTTTTGTCTGTGATCATTCTTGTAATCAAAATTGATCTTTGTCAATGGATTATGATCGTAATCGCAATCATAATCTGTGATTTTTCATTCTTGTAATAGCAGTCGTAATCGATTACGGTTTCTTCAAATTGACTCCAAGCTTGATTTGAAGCTTCGCACGCGGAGCTTCAGTGCTATTTGTAGCGTGTTGTGCTAAAGTGCTATTTGTCTGTATTAGCATAAACTAAAAAATAGCTCCTAGGAACCCCAAATTATGTTGAATGTTGCATATGTTTAAATACTTGAAGAACTTAAATTAATGCCTTTTCAGTTTTAATGAATTTTCTTTAAAAAAAACTATTTTTTAGT